>CATKHJ010096924.1:0-13724 GCA_949750685.1 Vernicia montana | reverse complement strand
CAAGCTGCTGGAGTTACAAAGGCTGAGGAGAAGAAGGAGAAGACAACCTTTGATGTTAAGTTGGAGAAGTTTGATGCTGCAGCAAAAATCAAGGTGATTAAAGAGGTCAAGACTTTTAAATAGGAAGCAAATGACATTATAAATAAGGTTCTATAGGCTCTCATGATGCCATATGACATTAATACTTTTTTTTTTTTTTTTTGCCCAAAACGTGACATTAGTATTTTATCAATAATAATTAGGATTTTTATAAAAATATATATATATATTTTATTTTGAGTACAGGTTTAGTTTATTTTGTTTATATATTTGGTTGATTTTTGATGATTTGATGTATATGTTTAGTTTATTTTATATACTCAGAATATATCAAGAGTATACCATTTGTTGTTAATATAATTATTTTTAATTCAATATTTTTTTACAAATTTTAAAATAATGAATCAATCAACAACTTAGTTTTTTCAAGTTTTACTAAAATATATTAAATGTATACCAAATATAGTGAATGAATATCATTTTGACTTAGAATATTAATTTTAAAAATGAACACTAAAAATTTAGCAGGTATATACTAAACATATACCAAACATAAACTCAAAATATACTACGAGTATACTAAATAAAAACTCAACATATATCATTTCACTTAAAAGCGTAAAAATGTAAAAAAAAAGTTGCTGAAAAACGTATTTTTGTAAAAAAAAATAGTCAAACAGAGTATTTTTGTAAGAAAATTGGTCAAAAAGTAAAATGTAATATTAATATCTTTTTTAGGCATTTCTATAAAAATTCCATTAAATTATTGGCAAAAGTGGACACAAGGGGAACTTAGTTGGGCTGAAGCCCAGGTCAGTCTCCCACTTGTCCCTTTGATATTTGCTCAAAATATTTATTTTTTTCATTTATTATCCCACACAAGTCCAATTCTTTTTATATATTTCTACTTGTAAATTATTTTATTTCATATTTCCCCTTAAAAAAAATTTTATTTAGCCCTTTTAACTTAATTTTCATATTTAATCTTCTACAACTTCATAATTCTTTGTATTATTTACCTTTAATTTATTTTTTTTACATTTTTGTCTTAAATATTTTTATATTTTTCAACTTTAGTTTCTTTTTTTTTATATATTTAGCTCATAATTCTATGATTCTTTTATTTTTATCCTTGATCTCTTCCTATATTTAACTTTTTAAATTTTAATTTGAAAAATTAAGTGTCTCATTTTTTAAAATAAATATTAAAATCATGATTTTAAATCTAATTATCTTTATGAATATTTTTCATTCAAGTGTTTATTATTATATTTCTTAATGAAATATAGTAATACATTAATTATGTATTATTATTATAATGAATTAATTTTTAAATATTTAATATTATTTATTATGTATTATTTATCGATGAGATAAATTTTCGCCTCTGACTTCAATTCCTAGCTCCGCCACTGTATATACTAATTAAATTTATAAACTATATTATACCATGTACTCTCAACTCATTCCTTAATTCATTTCTGCGTCTACCATTGATTAATGGTAGCTTATTAATTCTATTTATAGCACGAATTTAATTGGTTAAATTATATTAACAATTACTGAATTTTCCACCGATTTTTGTTATAGTCATAAAATTTTAATTTGTAACAATTTGTTCTAACTATAATTTAATTTGTTTCAATTAATTAGTTAAACTTAATTATTGGATTAAGTTCTACCATAACATTCAATTTCGAGGTTTTTTAACATATAAATTGTTAGGATTTCAAGAGTATGGAATCCCACATTGGAAATAGATGTGATTAATGAGGAATATATTAGTGGGAATGATCCATAAACTTAATCCTTTAAGGTTTTTGGATTGGAGTGTATTGTCAAGCCCATGAATGTATCTTTCATTAGGCCTATGATGAAGATCTCCCAAGAAAACGGGCTCCCTGGTACCAACAAGTGGTATCAGAGCCAATGGTTCGGCAGGGACGAGTATGAAGACAGCGGTCAGATCCCGTAATTGCCACCTCCACGTGAAAGAGCAAGGTTACTCCCGGTGGGCCTAGACCAGTGGAAGTAAATGGGTCCATGGTAACGCCGTATATTCAAATCAATAAAAGGCTTCCGCTCAAGGAAAAGTCCAAGTTCACTCTTGAGGGGGTAGATTGTTAGGATTTCAAGAGTGTGGAATCCCACATTAGAAAGAGATGAGATTAAGGAGGGACATATAAGTGGGAATGACTCATAAACTCAATACCTTAAAGTTTTGAATTGGAGTATAGTGTCAAATTTATGAATATGTCTATCATTAGTCCCATAATAAAAATCTCTCAAGGAAACGGACTCCCTGATACCAACATAAGAGAAGAATACGTTAATTTTAATTTTTTTTTTTTTGGCATTATGGTAACTTTAATATTTTAATGAATTAGTTATATATTTTAATAAATAGTCAAATATTGATTTTATTTTAGTAAGGCCCACTTGATTTTGATATAATTTAGTATTTCGTTACAAACATTATTCACATCTTATATTTGATTAAAAAACTCAAAAAAAATTTATTAGCTTAAATAATTGGATTTTTTTATAATTTTTTTTTTTTTTGGCTTAAAGCATGGCGGTAATTGATGAAAAGTGTGGTTGGATTTTAAATTATCTAATATATAAAAAAAAATTAAATGATTAAGTAAATGAATTTAGAACACCTGTCGCATTATTACTCTTGTAAGTGGCAAAGCCAAGATTCAAAATTAAGAGAGCAAAATACAATGAGTTTATAGGGATGGCAGCGGGGCGGGTTTCTCATTATCCGTACCCGCCCCGCGAACATTTATTTATATCCGTCTCGCTACGGGGCGGGGCGGGACAGGACGGGTAATAAAATGGGACGGGTATCCGCGGGTTTATCCGTTTTAATTTTTTTTTTCTTTAAAAAATTATTTAATATTAATTTTTTTATTTATATATATATTTATTTATATCTCTTTTTTACATATTTATATAATATAATTTATCTTTTACATAAAAAAAATAAACTAAAAATTAAAAATGATTATATATATATATATATATATATATATTTGAAAAATTAAAAATATATATTATATATAATCGGGGCGGGTTTTAGCATTACCCGTCCCGCCCCGAACCCGATTCGGGTTTTAAAATTAAAACCCGCCCCGCCCCATTTATTAAATAGGGCGGGTATTACCCGTCCCATTAGGGGCGGGGCGGGGCAGGGCGGGTTAAATTGTCATCCCTATGAGTTTATATATTAAAAAAATTATGTAACAAAAATTTGAGATAAATAAACTAACTAAATATTTAAATACTTAAATAAATAACATCAATAAGTATCCATTAGTAAAAAAAATTACAATTGCTCTTTACGATTCTTCATGCGTTGATAGTGATACATAATAACTTCATTATCAATAATATTAAATATATTTTTCTCAATATATGTGATTAAACTGTCCGACATCCTTTGATCTCCCATCTTATTACGCAATCGATTTTTCACAAATTTCATAATAGAAAATGCTCTCTTAACTGTGCAGTTGCAACTGGTAAAACAAGAGTTAGAGTTATGAGCCTATAAACCAACAGATACAAAATATCCCTGTGAAATTAGTTCCACACCATACATGCTCATGATAAATTATAATATTTAATACCCAAACCTAACAATTAACCAATCATAACAATTACCCAAAATTATTTTTATTTGATTAATTATGAAAAGTTTAAATTAAAATTAGAGACAAATTAATCTCATAAAAATAAAAGTATACAAAATATTGACACTTGAAAAATAAAATGTAATAATCTGAATTTTTATTTATTTTAAAAAATCTTGTTTTGTACGGAAATATAAAATAAATTACTTATTTTTAAATCAAAATCTCCCAAAAAAGTATTGTCACTTTAAAATTTGTGAAAGGAGAGAGGCCTTATTTATTCTTTCTCCAAAGTTTTGTATTTTTCTTGTAAACTTATTCTGTAAGTTTTGGTATGACTTCAAATAGAAGAAACTTTTTTTTTTTAATTGAGAAAACTAAGAGTCTTGTTTTTTATCTTTTGGTTTTTTTTTTTTTTTTTTTTTTTTGACTTTTAAATAAGGGTAAAATAATTCAACATTAAAAAGAATACATAAAGTTGACAAATTATTAATTTAAGGTGGCAGACAAGATTTGTCCAAATAAATAATAATATATATAAGTAGTAATTTTATATATATATATATATATATATATATATATATATAAGGGGGCAATTTGCCCCCTTCTCTTCTATGTGGTGTGAAATACTAAAAACGATTTGATTAGTATATATGTGTTAGGTTTTAGGAACACATTATGGTATTGCTTTCATACTCTTTTTCTCATTGAACTCTTTAAACTCTCAAGATATTGTGCAATAGATACAAAAGCAAAAGATTAGAAATTACCAAGCTAATACAAAATACATTGACTGATTACATGCACAAAATAAAAATCTCTAATGTGTATATAATGCATAGTCAAATATTGCTTTTATTAAGGGTCACTTGATTTTGGTATAATTTTGTATTTAGTAATAAACATTATTGACACCTTTGATTTAATTAAAAAACTCAATTTTTATTAAGGTAATTCAATAAGAAAATAATATATTTTCAAAAATAATTTAACGTGTTTTATAAGAATTTTTTATTTATTTGAAGTTAGTCGAAAAATATAATTTTATATTAAAAGTATATATTTTAAAAGGCTTTCCGTTAATAATAACTGAAGAATTAAATCATACTCAGTCAATGCTACTGATAGAGTTGTAACTCACGTTTTATTTAATGCAGGTAAGTCACCAGTAACTTGAGGAACTATTGCACAAAATTATGAGAATAAGAATTTCCAGCCTCATATAGCAGGACGATGGCTTTCTAATAAGTAATAAATCAAATCACATTCTTGGGGAATAACGTAGGTAGTAAATTAAGGGTGTAGGTAGCCTAAACGAGTCGAATCAAGCTCGAGTCAAACTCGCGCTTGATACTGTGTCGACTTGATTCGACTCGATTAATCCCTTACTCGTTTAAATTTGAATTCAACTCAATTAAACTCGAGTTCGAGTTTAAGTTATTCAATATTTGATTCGAGCTCGAGCTCGAACTCGAGTTTTTAAGATCGAGCTCGAGCTCAAGTTCTCCAAAATTCAACTCAACTCAGCTCGTTAGCACCCTAGCAGTAAACACCCTTTCTTGCCTTTCCAATTTCCTGATGATAAAAATGACAACACCTAACCTCACCTGTCCAGATGTTACAAGCAATTGGATGGAAGATAAACATCGGACGAAGGAACCATTGACCTGCATTGATAAAATCTCCTAAACAACTCAACTCTAACCATTCTCTGTACATTAGTCTAAGCTAAAACAAATACAACATTCGAAAAGCAACAAAAACTTTCCTGCCATTTGTACTAAAGTCAGATTGTTCTTCGCTGGCAACTAGAAAATATGGGACGTATGAACAAAATATAAACCAGGACAAAATCAAATTTTTTCCATACTCTTATATATCCAAATAAGTCCCAGTAGGGATTGAATTTTGAGGCTAAACCCAACATACTGGAAATTTAAGAAACCCTACTATTAATAAGGAAAATTCAGGTATATTTCCTTCTAATTATTATAACGGTAAAAAGATATAAAAGATAAATTAATCATAAATAAAAGTTAATATAACAGATCCCTTCCAACTACACTAAATATCAGCAACAGAACCTACCATACTAGAATCTGAGCTCACCATCAATCCAAATTACCCATCAAATCAATCCTTTAACAATAAAGGATAGAAAAGAAAATTCAGTGAATTGAACAAGCAATAATATTTATAAAAAAAATGTATTAACAAAATTAGAAAGGCCATAAGCCTAAACAATTAATCAAACTCAAAACAGAAACTCATACATTAAATTAATCAGCCGGTAAAGTAAAACCCAATTAACCAAATCAATAAAAAAAATACATATATACATGTAAATCAAATTTCCCATAAAGTTCAAAAAAAAAATTAATCAATTAGTTAATATTACCTCAGACCCACATCCTCTTATCTCTTCCCCTGGAGAATCCCCCCAATGGATTCAATTATTTAACAGTTGTCTCCACATCATAGACAAAAAAAAGTTGAAAGATTTCCAAAAACTAGCACTATCAAAAACACATACAGAGAGAGATAAAGCTGAAGAAACAACAATATCAAAAAACAAACGGTCAAGCATGTAATTGTAATCCTAAATCCCATGTTTACGACAATATCAAAAAACAAAAATTATAGAAAATACTAGAGTACCTTTACAATCCCAATATGACAGTAGAAACCACATAAAAAAAAGAGAAAAAATAAATCAAAGAGGGATGATATCAACACTGCCACGCTCCAAATGCAGGTACAAGGTTGATGGTTCAGTATGCGACAATGTGAAATGACATACATCACCTTGCCTGATGTCCAACTCTCTGACAACAGCGCTCCAACCAGCATAAAATCTACAAATGATGTCTTGAACATTCTTTTTCTTATCATGAGAAAAAATCTGGCGATGCTCATATCCAACATTGTAAGTTGGACCATCTGGAGTAGTCTTTATGTTCACCGTAATGCTTTCCTCTCCAGTGAGAGGACATACAAATGAGGTTGGAAGAGCCTGCAAAGATCAAATAAAACAAAATCAGTTGGTAGTTACACTGTTACAGAGACAAATGGTAAATGTAATTTATAAATTCAGCTGTATGAACATTACCAATCGATATTTGAACTCCTTTGTTTTGCAGTAAACAGAAAAACTATATGTATCGGGTGTTGGATCCTGTCAACTAGTGCCTGAATTGAAGTAATGAAATTAAGCAGTTAGTGTGTATATTTGTAAACAAGTACAAATAAAATAAAGTATAACAATTAAGTTAAATGAAATCACCTTCTCCTGCCAGACGGTCTGGTAATGGATAAGGCACTCCTACTTTGTGCTCATCAAATACTAATACCTCAAAAACCGACATAGGATTACACTTGAACAGCAATGTATAACCGATCTTAACATTGAGAGATTCGTAGAAATCTCTCAATCCTTTCATGCCAAGAACATTCCTTGTTTGAGCACGCACAAGAACATTCCAAGATTTTCCTGATGCATGAATCAACCGAAATTGTGCTGTTATACTGTCGGTTGCTTTTGTGAGAACCCACATAGGAATTTCCTGCAAATTTAAAGTAATAAACAAATAAATTGGCTGCAATCTAATTATGGAATATACAGATGTGAATCCACACTAAGAAAAAAAAAAATTATATTCGTTACTGTTTTTAGCATATTAATAAGTCAATAACACAGGAAACAAAACATACCAAAAAACATATATTTGCAATAAAATTAATCGAAGGGACCATCAAGTCCATAAACTGAAATGTGATTGAAGGACTTATTCATGTCCAAAAACTGCTGAAAATTTGCTAATATTTGTTGTTGAAAAGCCAATAGCTAGTTATTATGTGTGTTCTTGTTGTTCATTGTGATGCAGCAACAAGAATGAAAGAAAAATTGCTCGAAGAAGCTTTGGATGTCTCAAGAAGGAGCTTTATTATCAAGGAGGAGCTTTGTTGGTGAGAGGCCACCAGAAAAATTCTTTGAAGAAAACAATGAATTTATACATCTTACAGCATCCAAATTACAAAACACACCAATCAAAATTTTCTCTAGTGCTGCAGAAAATGCTATCAGTCTGCCATTTCCTGTGCTTCATACTGTATCAAATGGAACTGTACACATTAAAATGAGAGAGAGAGAGGAAAGAAAAAGGAAAATAAACAGAGAAATAGAAAGCAACATCCTCCATTTGTAGCTGACAAGAGTATGACAGGAAAAGGAATATATAGAAAATGTAAAAATAATGAATCTTCTCAACGTTTGTTGCTTTCTCGAAAAAGGTGGTCAGCTAGCAGGAAAAAATGGCCTCAAACACAATTTTGAATAGCAGAAGTATCACTTTCGGTTTCAGTTGAGGTTGAGGATCCGATTGTGATTTCTGGTTCCATACCAACCAATTAATGGAGATAAAAAGGCTCTGGAAGAGGTTGCCTAGATTCAGAATGCTTTCTTTCCTGCATCACCAACCTCAGTCCCAAATGGGGCTTTTGTCAGGTGGAATTCAAGAGGGATCATGCACTTCAAACAATAACAATGGAGTACAGTAAAATATTCATTCCTTTTCTTCTTCCTCAATTTATCGAGCAATAAAAAGGAAATAATTTTTGTAAATATGGTTAACAAAAACAAATCAATAAAAAATATGCAGGCCACAAATTTTGTTTATTTTTGTAATCATAAAAATTGCTAGAAAAACCATAAGAGAACAACCTAATAAAATATCAAACATATTATTCGGTACTTCATTCAACATTTGCAGTTGTGATTGCAAAGTAAGAAAAGACAACTTTAAAAGAAAAAAAAAGGGAAAAAATCTTATTTGAGAAAATGACTAAATCCAATGATGTAAACTTGAATTATTACTAGGTAGCTATTACTACCCACAGCACACCAAATTGCCACAAAAACAAAACAGATCTAGTTCACATTAAAGGTTTTACGACACAAGAAAAGGGATTACATATAAAAATTTAGAAAAGTTAACAATTTAGATTGAGATATGAAAGCAATATCAATAGAGAAAGCATAAATTTAGCCAAGGATTGATTCACCCAAAATCCCAGAGCAGAAAGTGAAAATTCAAGTGACGGTAATGTTAGATATTAAACTTGACTTTAACATTATTCAAGAGTTACAAGTTAATAAGTTGGAGTTTAGTTTCTTTAATAGTTTAATAAGTGTTTAGTCGATGAACATATGAATTGAAGTGAAGTACAAAGAAGAGTTATTTATTGTCATAAAGTTCAAGTTTCAAATTGTCTAGTATAAATATCTATGTAAGCTAAGCAAATGTTTCCAAGTCATTTGAGTGAGCTCAATAAAGAGTTCTCATTCCTTCTTCCTTGTGTGAATGTAGTGCCCACCTTAGGTTCTAACAGTTAATGAAACTAGTTTCAAAGCAGAGCATGGGAAAAATAGAGACCGAATAAAAACCTAAATTTTTTGTGCAAGCAAAGGAAAGTAGGAAAAAACAATTCACACACTAAACAATTGCAGAAAAGGTGCATAGCCACATACCAATAAAATAAAATAAAAATAGCAAGGGAATTCTCAAGACTGACTTCCCAGCCTTTGAAAGTATGGTAATGCAAAACACCACCTGCAAACAATTGGTTTTCAAGTTATGTAACAGTGAAAAAGAAATTAGGGAAGTAATCACTACTATAAGACTCAAAATTAACAGTAATATATAAGATTATCAACACTTAAAAACAAGCTTATTATAAAACAAATTGAGCCAAAACATAAATGCGAAAATGTAACAAGATTAGTAACAAACCAATTAGAGATTTAGACCTTGAGAACTTCACATCCTCTGCTGTTTGTTTGTGCTCTGGTTCCTCAACATCTATGCAAAAATCATATGATAGAAATATTTTTGCAAAATCAATTGAGGCCCAATCCAATTTGTAATGCATCAGAGTTTTAGGTCCAGGTTGATCTACTATGCCTGTAGCTTCAAGAACCAAGCTGATAAGTCATCAGTCAATCACCAGTAGTCCCCACATGAACAATTACCATCCACAAAATGATGAAACCTATTTGAATCTCTTAACACTATTTGACGGTCAACAACTTTTGATATGTATTTAAAGGCAGAGTGGCAGTCACCACAAATCCTAAGGTTCTTCATTATCCTAATCGGCAACCCTGAACTGCGAGTGAGAGCAAAAGCAACTGCAAGTTTCTCACTGTGATAGCTCAGGAGTTCTTCTTTATTCTCTGTTTCAAGATCATACAGTGCAAATTTTGTCTCAGGCACATATCCTGCATCCTTAATTTTTCTGTTGAGTTCCTTGAGCTTTTTGTAAATTAAATCTCTTTCTCGGTGCAGTCTATCCCCAGCCACGAAAACATGGACCCCATCCTTCATGGTTACCCAACTACATCCAGCTTCTTTCTTCACTGCTGCCTCTCTCATTGCCCGCCTTGCCTTTGCCATGTCCTCCCACTTCCTCGCTGAAGCATACATGTTAGAAAGAAGAACATAATTCACAGCATTTTGAGGTTCCATATCCATAAGCATTTCAGCAGCCCTTTTACCTAACTCGGTCTTCCGACCATTTGCTCGGCAGCAGGCACCTAAAACTGTCCTCCAAATAAGAACATTAGGTTTCATTGGCATTGTATTAATAAAGTTCTCTATCCTATCAAGTTCACCTGCCCGTCCAAGGAGATCCACCATACATGAATAATGCTCTATCCGAGGAACCAATCCATATACTTCAGTCATGGATTTGAAATGCTTGAACCCTTCATCAACCAGACCAACATGACTACAAGCCGAAAGAACCCCAACAAAGGTGACATGATCTGGTACTTGATTGTCGAGCTTCATTTGTGTAAAAAGCTTCAAAGCCTCATTCCCATGTCCATGACGTGCATAACCCGAGATCATTGAGTTCCAAGAGTACACATTCCTCACAGGCATCGACTCAAAAAATATTGATGCGTAATCTATTCTTCCACACTTTGAATACATATCAACAAGTGCACTCCCAACTACAACATCAGATTCTAAACAAGCTCTTATTGCACAGGCATGGACTTCCATGCCACGATCTAATGTTGCAACAGAGGCACAAGCACTAAGAACAGTGGCAAAGGTGAAACAGTCCAATCGCTGACCCCTCTGCATCATAAACCAGACCAGATCCATGGCCTTGGGCAAGAATTCATTATGTATGTATCCAGAAATCATGGAATTCCAACTAACTTCATCTCTTCTTTCAGACATTCTAGAGAAGATTTTCTCACAATGATCCATATCTCCACACCTGCCATAGCAAGCAAGAAGTGCATTCTCAATAGCACTATCATCTGCAATGTGGTATTTCAGCAACAGTGCATGTATCTGCTGGCTCAATCCAATCTGAGAAAGAGATGACATAGCTGCAAGAATGTTTATGAAGGTCACTCTGTTAGGACTCCATCCAGCCCTCATCATCTGGATAAAAAATTCTACAGCTTCAGAAATCGATACCTCTGAATCAGCCAATGCCCCAATCACTGTATTCCATGATACTTGATCATACTCCAGCATTAAGGAGAAAACTTTCTGACACTCAGCAAGATATCCAGTTTCAAAATATAATGCAAGAAGGACATTTGAAACTGAAACATCCAAATCAAGACCCAATTTAATCCCTTCACTGTGTATTTGTTGGCCTAGTATGATGCACCCCAAGCTTGCACATGAACTCAAAGTACTTATCAATGTAAAATTGGAAGGTCTCAATCCAGTTCTCCTCATTGCTTGGTAGCACTTGACTGCATCTTCGAAACAGTCATTCTGGTCGAGACCAGAAATGATGGAATTCCATGAGACTGAATCCCTATCAACCATAAAACTAAAAACTGATCTAGCATCATTAATAGCACCACATTTAGCATACATATTAATAAGTCCATTCCCAATAGCAACCTTGACATCATTTAATCCGGTCCGGACTGCATATCCATGAACCTCCTTGCCCTTTCTTCTCCCTTCCTCTGACATTGTAAATTCAGCAAATGCACTTAATAAAATCACATATGAATCAAGATTTATATCAACCAAGTTTCTCATCTTCATGAATACTTCAGCAGCTTCTTCTCCACGTTCCTGCCTCACCAATCCAACCATCAAACCATTCATAGAGACTGCATTTTTCATACTCATCTGCTCAAAAATCTTCTTAGCATAATTAAACAATCCAAACCTTGCAAATCCACTAACTAAAGCACTACCCACATACAGATCCGAGAGAAATCCAGATTTTATAACCTTTGTAAGCATCTGGTCCAACAAATGCAAACCAGAATCAATAGCAGAACCAGCTGCAGTTATTAAGCTCCCAAATGTATACTCATTAGGTTTAAAATTGAACCCAGAACTTTCTCGTTGCATGCTTGAGAATATCTCAAACGCACAAACTGCATATCCTCTTTGTGAATAAACTGATATAATAGAATTACATGATATTGAATTCCTAATCTTTATCTCATCAAAAACACAGCGAGCATATTCAATAGAGCCCAGAGTATTTCCATACATTGATATCAACACGTTTGACAAAATCACATCACTTGCATAGGGAGACTTAAAAATCAACCCATGAATTTGCATCCCAAGTTTAAGCTCCTGGCAAGCTTGAAGAGCACCACCAAAAGCAAAACGATTAGGCAAACACCCTTGAAAAATCATTTGTTTAAAGATCCCACATGCCTCCTCAGGCATGCCATTGTGGGTATACCCTGAAATCAAACATGCCCACGTAACACAATTCCTCTCAGGCATTTCATCAAACAACTTACGAGCTGATACCAAATCACTACTTCTAACATAGGAATTAATAAGAGTATTGCATAAAAACAAATCACAATCAAACCCATATTTGAACATATTCAAATGAAACTGTCTAGACTCATTTAGGCAACAAGAATGTCTATAAGTATAAATCAAATCTTCATACACCTGAAAAGAATTCGAATGCAGAACATGTGGCAAAGTGGGAGAATTTTTCGAACAAGATTGAGATAATTTATAGTGATTGACTAAGTCTTGCAATGGGATTAGAGTAGGAGCTTGTTTGATAGACGGATTGATATTTTGCAATTGGAAGAGAAAACGGTATTTGTTATTGTGCTGCGGTGGTGGTAATGGTGGTAGAGAAGGTGAAACAGCACAAGTAGTGAAGGAAGGATTTGAATTACAAAGAACTCGTTTGTTACCGTTGGGTGTGAAGAAGAAGCGAAACATAGTGTGGCTGAGTACTTCACATGCTAATCTCTGTTATTCATTTGCAATTTTCACCTCTGGTATGTTCTATTTCGTCGTCTTAAAGGAAATTCCAAAGAATACAACTTTTTTACTTTTTTTTTTTTTTTTTTTTAATATCATTTTGTATTTTTTTTGAAAAAAATGCACTTACCTTTGTATTATATTTCGATGTGCTTGATATATTGATATATTATTTGAAAGTAGAGATTTTTTAAATAAAAAATTTAATAAATTTTATTTTTTTAGGAGAAAAAGAAAAAAATATATATAAGAGTTTTTTTTTTTTTTTTTTTAAGCTTTGGTGTAAAAATTCTAAATAATTATTGGGCTGAATGAATAATGCCCATTTTAATCATGGCCCATGGATTATAAGTTGATAAAGTTTTGTAGGCTTGGATAGGTATCCCAATAATCCTCTTACCAAACGGGTCCAGTAGGTTCAGGGCAAAGCTGTGCCTTTCAAGCAGGTTCATATCAAATATGGCCCTGGTCTGATTTGGAGTGACTTAAAAGAAGGAATTTTTACACAAATAACTCAAAACTAAAAAAAAAATAATTTTTTTAGCCCCTAATTTTTTATTTTGCAAAAATAACCTAAACTTTCCTCTTTATTTATAAATTTAGCTTTTTTTCTTCTTTTTGCTTATCAAAATCATATTTTTTTCTCTTCACCTATAATTTATTGGTTCCACTTCCTTTTAAATTAAAAATTAATTTAATCATATTAAATTTTATTTATAAAAATTCAAAATGAATTAACTACTAACCTATATTT
>CATKHJ010096880.1:0-12329 GCA_949750685.1 Vernicia montana | reverse complement strand
GTTTGTTTAGTCTGAGCCTTTTATCATGTTTCAGATTGATTGATTAAAAGGTGGGTTGATTAATTAGTTAACCTAATTGATTTACCAAGTTGGATTAATTATTTCAGATTTTAATTAATTAACAACCTAGATAAACCAATTTAATTAACTAACTAATAAATAAAATATTAAATAAATAAATAAAAAGAATGGAGAATAAATATCTTAGGATGGCGGAGACTTGTCTCGGTCGGCGGGCGGCGGTTTGCCTCGGACTGCTAGATCGCAATTTCACCTTCTCGACTTGGCGAAACATCAGCCTTAGAACGGCTACTAGGACAACTTTGTTGGGACTCTCTCGAACTGATTTGAGAGAGAAACCTCGAAACGACCACCCAAAAACTTTAAACTAAAAGGCACATTCTTTTCGAACCAATCCTTAAATACTACTTGCTTTGGATCAATTAGCTTGATTTAGCAAGTAGTGAGTGTTGAAATGAGTTGGGAAGGGGGTAGTTTATATAGGTAGAGAGCCTAGGAAGGTTTTTCACGTTTTCCAATGTGGCAAAACAGAATAGGAGTGCAAAAACCGCACACGGGCCTTATGTAACTGCACAGGAGCCTTTCTGCACCGCATAGGAGCCCTCAGTGACCGCACACACAGAGGAGTGACTATACAGAAGGCATTTTGAACCGCACAGCCCTTGTGCGGTCACCGTTTAGTCTTCGACACCCAGTTTCGCAGATTTTCACTGTTTTGACCCGTTTCAACTCCGTTTTTCACGATTCCAGTTGCATTGTGCTCTTTATTCAATCTTGGATAATCTAAGGATGATTTAGAGGCTTGAGGGATGGCTCCCGAGTCCTGAGGCTCGGATTCTCAATTTTTGAGATTTTGACGATCTTTGACGATTTTGGCTTCCGGAGGTTTATTTACCGAGCTTAAGTGCCTCTAGGATTTAGTTGTATGCCAGAGGGTGCAAAATTAAGGGTTCACAACTTCCCCCTCATCAAAATTGTCTTGTTTATAAGGCGATTCTGATGATAGTGAACCTGAGGAGGAATGGAAAAAAGGAACCAAAGTGATATCTAGATCGGTGTTTGGACATATTTGGGTCAAGGATGATAAGGAAATTGAAAATGAACCATAGGGATATCTAGGTGATCGTTGCTAGACATTTATGGGTGCATAAAGTGATATTCTCGGTCTGTTTGGGTAAATTTGGAATGAAAGTGATATTCTCGTTCTGTTTGGAAAAAAGATTCTAAGGCTATCCTAGGACGGGTCTGATTATAGAAGGGAAACCTAATTCAAATTTAAGGTATAGATCCTAAGGCTATCCTAGGATGGGTCTGATTATAGAAGGGAAACCTATTTCAGATTTAAGGTTTGCATCCTAAGGATATCCTAGGATAAGTCTGATTATGAAGGGAAAATCTAATTCAGATTTAAGGTATGAATCCTAAGGCTATCCTAGGATAAGCCTGATTATGAAGGGAAAACCTAATTCAGATTTAAGGTATGAATCCTAAGTCTATCCTATGATAGGTCTGATTTTTGAGATTTGATTGGTTTGGGTGAATGACCCTATGACTACTTGATTCAGGAAATCAAATTGATGACTCGTTTTGATTCAGAAATTCAGATTGATGATCTATCTTAATTCATGGAATTTGAATTGATGATCTATCTTGATTCATGGAATTCAGATTAATGATCCATCTTGATTTTAAGAGCTTTGATTAGTGACCTGTTTAATGTAAAATACATTTGACTATGCAAAGATTTTTATGATTTGAATACCATGAACTTGTGAAGGGTCAACTTGGTAGGAGAGTACTGATCTTGTGGGAGAGAGGGTGCCCCCATTTTGGAAGGATGATGAAAAGTGGCTCGGTTATTCAGCTTTAGGAAGAAGTCAAGGCTAGGTCAGGTTTTGGCCTTAGAGGAGGTCATTCTTGGAAGGCTAGGTCAAGTTTAGCTTCGGAGAAGATTAGGTAGGAAGGCTCGGTTAGATTTGGTCTTGAAGGAGGTCATGCTTGGATGGCTCAATCAGGTGTGGCCTGGAAAGTTATCTTGGAAGACTAGGTCAGGTTTAGCTTGAAAGGTTATCTTGGAAGGCTCGGTCAGGTGTGGCCTCGGAGAAGATCATTCTGGAAGGTCAGGTTTGGCCTTTTGGAAGGCTCGGTCAGGTTTAGCCCTAGAAGGTTATTTTGGAAGGCTAGGTCAGGTTTAACTTCGGAGAAGTTCAGGTGGGAAAGGCTCAGTTAGATTTGGCCTAAGAGAAAATTAGGTAGGAAGGCTTGGTCAAGTTTGGCCTTGGAGAAAACTAGGTAGGAAGGCTTGGTTAGGTTTGGCCTTTTCAAAGGAGAAGATTGGGGGTTGGCTTTTATGTGACCCATCTGTTAAGAGTTTGCCTCTGAACATGGCTTTTGGAAGTGTTTTGGCTAGCTGGTTTGCCCTTTGATTTTGCTTGTCCAAATGACTTGGATTTTAGAGATGGTATGATTTTGCTAAGGAGGCTTGGGTCTTGGAGGGATGGTATGATTTGCGAAGGAGGCTTGGAATGGGCTTTGACTGGTTCATACCCTTTTTAATCAGCTTAAAGATGATAGGACATAGGAGTCATGGCTTGACGTTTGGCTTTGCCAAGGAAACTAGACTTAAACGATCATGAGTTTTTGAGAAATTTGGGATTTTTGGTGGGCTTGGCCCTTGGAAAATGAGATTTTTCCAATGAGACTTAGGTTTGAAAGGATGGTACGTTTGGACCTTTTAAAAAGTGTTGGGGAGGTTGTATGATTTTCCTATTATAGCATCATTTATAAAGAAGACAAGTACAACTTATCTTATTGTCTGAGATTGAAGAGACTCTTAGAGTGATGAGACTCTTGAGGAGACACTGGATTTATGTTAGACAATGACTTAGAAGACGTGCCCCTTGATTGATGATAGGAGCTATTTAGCTTTTTGAGCTAAAAGACTTGATAGATGACATGAAGGATATACCCTTAATGAATGATAAGGGCTACTTAGCTGCTTGAGCTAAGAGACGTGAGGGATGACAGGAAGGATATACCCTTAATGATAAGGGCTACGTGACGGATGATAGGAGGGATATGCCCAATACAAAAATTTTGAAAAAAGTTCATTTTAAATTCTTTTCCATGGTCACTTCTAATTTTTGAAATGAAATAACCTTTTTCATTTTGAACCCTTTTTGCAAAACTTTTAAATGCATCAAAAACATCACTCTTATGAGTTAAGAAACTAACCCAAGTAAATCTAGAGTAATCATTGATAAGTACATAAGCATAAAGTTTTCCACTCAAACTAGCAATTTTACTAGGTCCAAATAGGTCCATATGCATAAGTTGTAGGAGTCTAGAAGTGCTTACCACATTTTTAGTTTTGAAGGGAGACTTGTGTTGTTTTCCCATTTGGCATGGTCCACATGTCTTGTCCTTTGAGAATTTGATCTTTGGGAGCCCATCAACTAACTCATCCTTGCTTAAGCTATGAAGTATCTCTATGCTTGCATGTCCAAGCCTTTTATACCAAAGCCAAGATTTATTGCTAATAGACACAAGACACTTAAAATTGTGGTTAGCTAAATTGCATAAGTTAATTATATAGGTATTGTCATCTCTTTCTCCTTTGAATATCACTTTATCATCCGCTAAGTAGTGATAACACATTCTTTGGAGTAAAAGATGACTCTATTATCTTTGTCACATAATTGACTTACACTTAATAAATTGTGCTTCAAACCATCAACCAAATAAACATCTTCAATAAGGGAACAATCTTCCTTACCAATTGATCCAATGACAATTACCTTACCCTTGGCCCCTTGGCATTATTTCCAAATGTGACATTTTCTCCAAACTTTTTCTTCAATGTGATGAAAAGGCTTGCATTTCCAGTCATATGCCTTGAACATCCACTATCTACATGCCATTCACTTTCATTGGAGGTGGATTTAAGGCAAACCTATAAGAAATATCAAATTACTTTTTCTTAGGTACCCAAGCATATTTGGGTCCTTGAGAGTTAGTTTTAGAAGGATCCTCAAGTTTTAATTGAGGCTTCCTTATATAGCAAAATACATTTATCTGCCCATCTTTCATACAATAATGACATTTAAGTTTTAACTTGAAAGTCTTTTTTGGCTTTGTCATTTTATTGTGAAATTGTGGCCTCTTTATAACATTATCATGATGCATACAATAGCATATATGATGTTGTGATTGTGGGTGTTTTTGAACATGCCACTTTTGATAGATGAATGCATGATTAGCTCTTTAAGGCTTAACTTTTGAGTCATGTGAACCTTTCACAATCCTCTTAGGATTGGAAGGTTTTGTGTGTGCCTTAGCCTCCTTGTTGACTACCTCTATGCTAGAAGTTTGAGGAATAGAGGCTTTGATAAATAATGGAGAGGAGGATGTGGAAGTTGAACCATTAAAGTCAAAATCATATCTCACAAGAGGTAGTCTTTGAGATACAATGAGTGTATCTAAAACTTCCTTTCTTTTGTGAAATTTAGAAATATAAGTTCTTAATTCTTCAACCTCTAATTTTAAAGAATTTTTTTCTTTGTACAAAGATTCAAATGAGGAAGTTTTTGTAGAAATTTCATCCAATGAATTTTTGAGGTTAGTATTGGATGTTTTTAAGCTTAAAACAAGTTTTCCTAATCCTTTGAAATCCTCCTCAAGTTTTAAATATTTTTCTTTGTAGAATTTCATTTTGAAAAAATATTTTTCACATTTTAAGATCATAGTTTCCATAAGCTCATCATTATCCACATTATCATCAACACAATCATCAATATCATTACAAGAATAAGATGTAGAACATACCTCATTTGGAGAGTCTTCCAAGACCATGAAGTATAGATTTGCAACTTCATCATCTTCTTCATCGTTGCAAGAATCTTCATTCCATGTACCCTTGAAGTCCTTCTTTTTCTCCTTGTACCACTTCTTCTTCTTGTTGAGCTTGGGACATTTTGGTTTGATGTGGCTTTACTTCCCACATTCATAACAAGTTACCTCATTCGTCTTTTCCTTGTTGGAGTTGGAATAGGAATTAGAGTTGGAAGGAGACTTCCTAAAAGATCTCTTCTTTTTGTTTTTAATAATCTCCTTTACTCTTCTAGATAGCATAGCCAACTCATTATCTTTATCATTACTCTCATATGAGTCACTTTGACTCTTATTATCATGTTGGTATTTGGTGGAGCATTTGAGAGAAATGGTCTTCTTCTTCTCAACTTGGACTTCTTCCTTTTCCAAGGTCATCTCATGAGTAAGAAGTTTACTAATGAGAACATTCGTAGGTAACTTGTCAAGATCATGAGCTTCTTTAATTGAAGATACCTTGGATTCAAAGTTCTTCTTTGGAAGGGCTTTAAGGATTTTGTTGTTGATGCCTTCCAAAGAATAAATCTTCCTAAATTTTTTCAAGCTTGTGACGATTCTAAGGAATCGGTTGGTCATATCAGTCACGTTCTCATTGGACTTGATCTTAAAGAGCTCATACTAATGAATAAGCATTTGTATATGTTGTCCCTAGTATGGAAATCCTAGAGGGGGGAGGTGAATAGGATTATTAAAAATTCTAATGCAAATAAACACTCTATATGCAATAAGTTCCAATTTCAAATAAATAAACAAAATAAATTGAGTTAGAGAAAGCTTAGCCAAGGTTTATAGTGGTTCGGAGCACAATCGCCTCTCCTACATCCACTTCTCCTAAATCAAACCGATTTAGGGTTCCACTAATAACCGGGATTCCACCCAAAGCTTTACAAGCTTAGTTCTTCGAGATTTCGCCCTTTACAATAGATTTCACGGGATTTCACCCAACACCCTCAAGATACAATGGATTTAGTATTTAAAGTTACACAAGACTTGGATACAAGCTAGAATAATGATTACAATGAAATGCACTAGCTTTGATTAAAGAACACACAGAGAAGAGAACAAGATTAGCTTGGTGTTCAAAAACAGAGTATTATGCTCAAATAGGCTTTTTGATATGAATAGAAATTGATTTTTACTTGGCAAGAGTTCTAATCTTCTTTAAAACCTTCTTGTATTTATAGGAATATTTAAATATGACTGTTAGGCATGGATCCAAAAGAAATATGCTATTTCCTTATTTTCTTCAACTTCCCTTCAACTTCCAACGGCTATATTTTTTATGATCTGCACACTTTGAACGTGCGTTCAAGTTTTCTTGAACCGGCGGTTCAAAGTTCTGAAGGCTCATGCAAGATCATTCTGTGAGATTTTGAAGATTTTCATATTTTTATGATGAACGTGCGTTCATGTACTTGAACGTGCGTTTAAGTACATAAACGTACGTTCAAAAGCTTGAAAGCTCGTTCAAAAGCATTATGTGAAACTTGTACTTCTTGTGCACATACATGAACATGCGTTCATCTTCTTGAACATGCGTTCATACCCTGAAATAACTTTTAACAAGTTTTGATCAATGTTAAACAATTCTTTATGAACATATATAGAGTAATTTCATCAATTTTGCTAAGTTTTGTAAATCAAAACATATAATAGGTCAACAATCTCCCCATTTTTGATAATGATAAAACTTAAAAGAAATTGATGATTCTATCTAAAATGAATCAAGCATTATTTAACCCAAATCATAACTCATCTCCCCCTTTTTGTCATAAGCAAAAAGATGCAAATTCAAGCATAAAACTAACAATTCAAGCAATGTAAAGCAATTTATCATAATAACCATATATCTCCCCCTAACAAGATGCATAATTAGCATAAATCTAAGAACTACTAAACCAAATTCATAGTAATGCAATTGGAAAAACCACTAAAGCACCAAAATATCATAAATACCAAAATAATAAACTACAAAAGTACCAAAATGAGAAAATGTGCCATAGTAAGAGAGTCATAAACATAAAAACTACAATGATAAAAACTGAAGACTAAACATCTGAAGGAGGTGGAGGAGGCTGATATGGGGGTATAGGTCTAGTGAATATGTCCTTAACTGTTGTACTAAGAGTGATTTGACAACGAATTTCTTGAATGGACTGATGAAGAAGCCGTTGGTTTGCCTCCAAACCATCCAATATGGTGTAGACATTTGTCTCAAAAGTGGTGAGACGCTCCATAAGTTGATGAAGAATGTCATCCGAAGTAGTCCTAGATGTCTCTATACCACTAGCAGGCTGTCGACTCCTTTTCCGAGGAGGAGGTACTGTGGTGTCTTCTCCCTGCTGTTCAGTTGCGGTTTTGTTTGATCTTCTTCCATATAAACATCAATATCCGCCTCATCATCACCCTCATTAACTCCAATAGGGGGCTTACCTTTCGTAAATCAGCTAGAGTAGTCCTCCATTGTCCGGTTTGAGAATCTTTTAAAACAATTTCCATTTCCCTCAATGTATTCATTCCCAAGTAGTCTTTGGCAGAGATAACAACCCGATATTGTTCATCTTCAGGAGTGATACATTGAAAGTGGTTGGCAATTACAGTAACATACATGCCCATAACCAACTTTCCTGATGTTTTAAGGGAATTTTGCTTAAATGACTCTGCAAACACCCTAGCACAAGCAAAATTTTTATATCCAACTAATCGTCCTAGACAGAATAATTCTTTTTTTGTCACATTCCCATTACTATCTCCCTTAGCAAATATTAAAAGGTCAAAAAATCGATGAAAATTTCTCAGAGCAATATTCTTTAACTGAGTGGCTTTACTATAGTGGTACCAATTTTTGATGTCAATTAAGGATTCCCAAAGAGGTGAGGCATCCCAATCAGGTGGAAAAATAGTTGGACCATCATTGGGTAAATAAAAAATAGTTGCAATATTGACAACAGACAATTTCCTTTTCTTATTTTTCATCATGAATTCCATATCACCATTCCTTTCACATACCAATGTAGTGAAAAATTCATAGATTAAATTCAAGTAAATATCTTCATTTATCAATGCAAACCTCATAGACCCAAAGAAATTAACGCAATAATTAACAATTTCATCCTTTAATCCCAATATTTCCAAATCACCAAAATGAAAAGGGCGACCACTTACAATTCGTTTTCCACGAAATGTTTCAAAGCGTTCCTTGAGTTCGGAAGTAGTGAAGTAAATCCCAAATGGCATTGTTGATCGAGATTGAGTCGTTGGAGGATGAGGAGCTTCTTGTTCTTCACTCATGAAGCTCTTCCCTTTCTCTTTCCTTGATGATTTCTTAGCTACACTCTTGGTACGATGCATGTTGAAGAGTATTTGGAAGAATATGAAATGGATTTGGAATGGGAAGTGTCGATTTTAGGTTTGGGAGGAGTTGGGTTGAGAAAGATTTGAGAGAAAATGAGAAATTTTGAGTGAAATAACTGTTGGAGTCGACTGTGCGGATTTAAAATCGTGAGGCTGAACGAGCGTTCAAGGTAGTGAACGAGCGTTCAATTGAGTGCTATTTGAATTTCAAATTAATAGCCTTGATATGAACGTGCGTTCAAAACACTATTGTCTCTGGATGGTCTGTTTCGCTAAATATGAATGTGCGTTCATGATAAATTTTCAAGTTTTTGTGCTAAAAACAATAATTTAAGGTATGAATTTTGCTTAGTCTCTTATTTATCAAATTTATGCATATGATTTTAATATATATGGCATAATATTTGTAAATTGAAGTCAAAGTGACATAAATTCATAAGATTTTATCACTTAAGTCTAAATTTTAAGCAAAAATACACAATTTCCATAAAAATTTCATGAAGCAACAACAATTATGGTAAAAACATATCGCTTATGGTTAGATCATATCTGAGTGATGTTAATCATTCCAAGTTCCCTTCGAATGTAGAAAAATGCTTCTTTGTCCAAGGGTTTTGTGAATATATCTGCTAATTGATGCTTGGTATCCATAAATTCAAGTGCAATGTTCCCTTTGCTAGCATGATCTCTAAGAAAATGATGTCTAATTTTTATATGCTTAGTTTTAGAATGCTAAATGGGATTCTTTAACAAATTAATTGCACTAGTATTATCACATTTAATAGAAATGCCATAGAATGAGTAACCAAAATCTTCTAGTTGTGTTCTCATGCAAAGAAGTTGAGTGCAACAGCTTGCAGTTACAACATACTCGGCTTCCGTGGTTGATAAAGCAACTGAATTTTGCTTTTTAGAAAACCGTGATACTAACATGCTTCCTAAGAATTGACATGTGCCACTTGTGCTTTTTCTATCAATTTTGCAACCACCATAATCTGCATCGGAGTATCCATATAAATCAAACGAATAACCTTTAGGATATCATAAACCTAAATTTGGAGAATCAACAAGGTATCTTAAAATTCTTTAACACCGATAATGTGTGATTCTTTAGGATTTGATTGAAAACATGCACACCTGCATACACTAAATAAAATATCTGGCCTAGATGCAGTGAGATATAATAATGAACCAATCATGCTTCTATAAAGCTTGGAATCAACCGATTTACTTTTGTCATCAATTTCCAATTTCGTTGAAGTTCCCATTGGTGTGGTTTGAGATTTGGTATTTTCCATCCCAAATCTTTTGAGCAGATCCTTAGTGTATTTAGCTTGATGTATCAATATACCATGCTCAATTGCTTGATTTGAAGTCCCAAGAAGAAATTAAGCTCTCCCATCATGCTCATCTTAAATTCACCTTGCATAGACTTAGAAAATTCCTTGGAAAGCAAATCATTAGTAGCACCAAATATAATATCATCAACATATATTTGTACAATTAGAATATCTTGCTTATCATGCTTAATGAAAAGAGTTGTGTCAATCTTGCCTTTTGAATAACCATTTTCTAGCAAAAAATTACTCAACCTCTCATACCAAGTTATAGGAGCTTGTTTTAAACCATATAAAGCTTTTGTCAATTTAAATACATGGTTTGAAAATTTTTCATTTTCAAAACCCGGAGGTTTCTCAACATATATTTTTTCTTGAATAAAACCATTCAAAAAGGCACTTTTAATATCCATTTGAAAAAACTTAAAATTTTTGTAGCAAGCATAAGCAAGTAACATCCTAATTGCTTCTAATCTATCTACAGGAGCATATGTCTCATCATAATCAATACCTTCTTCTTGTGAATAACCTTAAGCAACTAACTTTGCTTTGTTCCTTACCATAATTTCGGATTCATCCAATTTGTTACGAAACATCCATTTAGTGCCAATTACCGGATGGTCTTGTGGTCTTGGAACCATAGTCCACACTTTGCTTCTTTCAAATTGATTTAGCTCTTCTTGCATGGCCAATACCCATTGATCATCTTGAATAGCTTCCTTGATGTTCTTTGGCTTTACTTGTGATAAGAATGCAACATATTCACAAGTGTTGTGACCTATTGACCTTGTTCTTACACCTTGATTGAGATCCCCAATGATTTGAGTATCCTTCACCTCATTCTTCACCCTTGGATGTGGAGCTTCAACTTGTTGTTGAGTGGGAATGCTTAGCTCATCCACACTTGCATTATCTTTATCAATTGGAGAGTCTTGAGCTTGACTTTCTTGTAATGTCAAATCTTCCATCATGTCTTCAATTACATTTTGATGAGCATTTTTATCTACACACTTAAAAGGAAATTCATCAAAAATAACATGAATGGATTCTTCAACTAAAAGAGTCCTTTTGTTGAAAATCCTATAAGCCTTTGAATGATTTGAATAACCAAGAAAAATTCCTTCATCTGATTTGGCATCAAATTTTCCTAGATTATCCTTACCATTATTAAACACAAAGCATTTACAACCAAATGGATGAAAATATGCAACACTAGGCTTCCTACCTTTCCATAATTCATATGGTGTCTTTTTTAGGATTGGTCTAATCATGGTTCTATTAATAATATGACATGAAGTATTGACCGCTTCGGCCCAAAAATATTTTGGCAAATCATTTTCACAAAGCATGGTCCTAGCCATTTCTACTAATGATCTATTTCTCCTTTCAACAACACCATTTTGTTGAGGAGTCCTAGGAGCCGAAAATCAATACCATGTTCTTTGCAATATTTTTCGAAATGTGAATTTTCAAATTCTTTTCCATGATCACTTCTAATGCATGAAATGGTATAACCTTTTTGAGTTTGTAAAACTTTTACAAGAGGTATGAATGCATCAAAAGCATCATTTTTATGTGCAAGAAAAAGAACCCAAATAAACCTTGAATAATCATCAACAATAACAAGACAATAATGTTTACCACCAAGGCTAGATGTTCGTATTGGACTAAATAAATCTATGTGAAGCAATTGTAAAGGTCTAGAAGTTGAAACAATATTTTTAGGTTTAAAAGAACTTCTAGAGTGTTTTCCTTTTGCACAAGCATCACAAACATATTTCTTTTTGAAAACAAGTATAGGCAAACCATTAACTAAATCTTTTCTTAATAGTTTTGAAATTACATCCATACTAGCATGGCCTAATCTTCTATACCATAAGGATGAATTTTCATCTTTTGAAGAAAACAAGCAAAGATTTTTGTTTTCATGGTTATTTAAATCCACCATATACACATTACCTTGACGATAACCAATAAATGCAATCTTGTTAGTTTTGATATCTACTACTTCACATGTAAGAGATTCAAATATGATCCTATATCTTCTATCACATAATTGACTCACACTTAATAGATTATGCTTCAAGTTATCAACAAACAACACTTTAGAGATTGATAGATCATTGTTACCAATTGAGCTAATACCAACAATCTTGCCTTTAGAGTTATCACCAAAGCTCACATTTCCACTTTTCTTGGACTCAAACTTGATGAAATGCTCCTTATCTCTGGTCATATGTTTGGAGCAACCACTATTAAGCACCCATGTGTTCTTCTTTGGAATGTAAATGACCTACATCATAAGATTATTTCATCTTTTTTCGGGTATCCATATTGTTTTGGGTCCACTCATGTTAGTTCCCTTAGGAACCCACACACTCTTAAGAGATGGATTTGATTCCTTTAGAATCCAAGCTTTCCTAATAGTAAATGGTCTCCCAAGTCTCTTTGGACATTTGCTAGGAACATGTCCGTGATATTTACAATAAGCACATTTAACTAAATTCTTTGGTTGAAATTCTTTTTTCTTGAAAAAAATATCATATTTCTTTTCATTTCTTTCAACCTTATAGCCAAATTTGGCTTTATTAAATACTCTTCTTTGTGATGAAATGATATCATCAAGAGTCTTACTTCCAATGGAAAATTTTCTCAAAAATTCCTTGGAGTCATTAAACTATTTCTTGATCTTATCATTTTCACAAGTTAGAATTTTAAATGAGGTTTTCA
>CATKHJ010096868.1:0-10372 GCA_949750685.1 Vernicia montana | reverse complement strand
AATCATCATCAAGATGCACTTAATCAAAGACAAACTCATTTTCTTAAAACCCATTTCATCATCATCAAAGGAAGAAAAGAATTTCAAATCAACACAATAATCACCATACAAATTGAAAAGAAATTCAAGATTTTGGATCATTACCTTAAAATCTTTCCTTTTGGTGGTGATTTCCCTTTGATCAATCACAACAACAAGAAGAAGAGAAGAAAATTTGAGAGAAAACTTTTGAGAGAAAAAGATGTTCTTGCTTATGAGAAGAAATGAAGAAGATGACAACAAAATGATTTTTGTTGTCTTCCAAATGACAATTTCCTCTTCAAGTCCCCAATTCAAAAATCAATTTCAAAGAAGGTGACACAATTTGGCTAGGTTCAATGAACCATGCAAAACACAATTTACCATATTTCTTACAATTCCATTTCTGGCACAATAAATTACATAAATGGTCCATATACTATCCACTATTCATAAATCATGGCAAGGCTAATTCTCTTTTGATCACTATCCACATCTTATCCATGTACATATTAGTCACATATACTTATTCATATACACATATACTCATTCCTCATAGAATTACATTTAATTCATATATCAAATCATCATAAAGAATCAATTTAATCAATACTCATGCAAATCAATATGTTTTTGAGGCTAGGGTATTACAATGTAGCACTTTGCTAAAGTAGTATATTGGCCTCTGTATTGGTCTCTCTTCCCTGACCAAAACCTAGTTGATAGCTTGTTCTGAGGTGGATAGATAGATAAGTACTTCTTCTCCTGGCAGAGGTCGGCTTAGCACTTGTTCTGAGCTAAGAAATGTTTTTAGTTGATGAAAGGCATGTTGGCAGTCTTTGGTCCACTCGAAGGTAGCTGTCTTTTGCAATTTCTTGAAGAAGGGGAGGTATTTTTCAGCTAACCTAGATAGGAATCGACTTAGAGCAACGACTCTTCCAGTTAACTTTTGTACCTCCTTTATATTGCGAGGTGCTGCCACATCTAATATTGCTTTTACCTTGTCTGGATTTGGTTCGATTCCCTTTTCACTCATCATATACCTTAGAAATTCGCCTCCCTATATGAAGAAGGTGCATTTCTCTGGATTCAACTTCATGCCATACTCATTCATAACCCCGACTACTTCGTCCAGGTCCTTCAGGTGCTCTTCGAAGCTTCTGCTTTTAACTATCATGTCATCTACATATGCCTGTAAGTTTTTCCCAAACTGGTCTTTGAACATTTTATTTACCAGTCTTTGATAAGTTGCTCTTGCATTTTTTAAACCAAAAGGCATAGAAACATAACAATAAGTCCCTTTTTCAGTTATGAACAAAGTCTTCTCTTCGCCAGCTGGACACATCCTGATTTAATGGTACCCCTGCTTTGCATCTAATGAAGACAGGTATCCATATCTAGCTATTGAATCCACCAATTTGTCAATCATAGGTAAGGGGTAGGAATATTTTGGACAGGCTTTTATTTAGATCTGTGAAATCTACACATATTCTATAAGTCCCATTTGACTTACCAGTACCACATTAGCTAACTAGTTCGAATATTGTACTTCGCTAATGAATCTCGCTTTCATTAATTTTTCAACCTCTTCATCTATCACAGCTTGTCTTTCTAGGCCAAAGCATCTTTTTTTCTGTTTTATCAATCTATATGAGGGATCGACATTGAGATGGTGAGTGATGATGTCTGGATCTACCCCTTTTATTTCATCTGAAGACCATGCAAAGCTGGATAGACGATCTGTTAAGAATTGGTAAGCTTGATGCTTTTGTTCATTTTTTAGGGAGGAGTTAATTAATAGGCACTTTTATGATCTCTCTCCTCCTATTGGTATTTTCTCCAACTTTTCTACTGGTTCGGTCCTTTGTTCTAGAATTCTGTATGCTGGTTCAACCACAGTGACCTCTTCTGACAAATGCGAGATGGATGCCTTTTTCTATTTCTTCCTATTTGGCTCTCCTCGGTTTTGTGTCCCACAGACACATATTTTCCCCCCATCTGGTTTGGGGACAGTCATTTTGAGTTGTCTGATGTTGGTTGAGGCATCAAAATCATAAAGGAGAGGCTTTCTGAACACTATGTTATAGCTTAGTGGTAATCTTACCACCACAAAATTCGTCATTACCGTCACACAGTCTGGGGTAGAACCTACTGTGACAGGTAACCTTGTGATCCCAATCGATGGTATTTCTATTCCATCAAGAGTGCGAACTGGGTATTCGATATCTTCTAGATCGCTTTCTTTGAGCCCCATTTTGGCATATGCTTTGGCTGTGAGTAAGTTTACCGAACTGTCATTATCTACAAGCACCCTTTTTACCAAGAAATTAGCTACCACTGTTTGAATGATTAATGGGTTTGAATGAGAATGTCTTATTTGGCTCCCATCTCCTCTTCAAGTCGGTACTGAACTTCCATTACAAAAGATAAACTCAGGCTCCTCACTTTTTCTTTGGGAAGCTTTACACTTATTTCTGCTTATTGCTACTTCATTTGGTCTACCGGTCAGGAAATTGATCACTCTTGCTAACCCATCATTGATGGTTCGCTTCCCTTTATCATTATTTACTTGAACCTGATTTCCACTACTATTTTTCACAAAATTCTTCAAGTATCCCTGGTTGATCAATCTTTCTATTTCTTTTAGCAACTGTCTGCAATCATTGGTATTATGACCATGGGTATTATGGAACATGCATAATTTATTTTTACTCCATTTGCTTGGTGGAGTGAACATTGATTGAGGGCGGGCCCAAATATCTTGGTCTTTAAAAGTTGCGAATACCTCTGTCGGGCTCGCATTTAGTGGAGTCAACTTGGTTAGGTCTAAGGTACGAAGTGGTATGCTCTTCTCATTCCTTCCTTTCTGATTTTCCCTACTGGGTACTTCTGGTTTCTTAGTTCTATTCTCCACTTTGGAACTTTCACCTGCCCTTCTTTTCTTAGCGAATTGATTGAAAGATTAGGCATCATCCTGCCTGATAGGGCAATGGCTATGGCCTCCTTTAAAGTGCGAGGTGCGTGTCTGCATAAGGCTTTGAAGTAATCGGTATGAAAAGTTTCATTTTGCAGGGCTTTTACCGCCCTGGGTTGATTGAGTTGTGTGACTTTCAGGGCTTCTCTATTGAAATGAGCTACATAGTCCCTCAGGGGTTCTCCTTATTTCTGTGTTATGGCCTCAATACATTGTGTTCGCTTTTCTAATGGTATACTTGCTGCAAATCTCTGCATGAATTGAGTAGCGAGCTACCCAAAATTAGTAATACTTTTTTCTTCTAGGCCATCGAATCACCTAGTGGCTGCTCCTTTTAGAGACCCTCTAAAAGCTCTGCACAACACCTCTTTACTTCCTGTCTGTAATTCTACCGCATGTTTGTAATCCATAACATGGGCTCTTAGATCAGTTTCACTACCATATTTTTTCAGATTTGTGGGTTTAAATTTACTGGGCATTCTGTAATTTTGAATAGATCTAGTTAAAGGGAATTTTAGAGCCAATTTGAGATTTTTGTCTATGGATTTTTTATTTTTATCCTCAGCAATCTCCTCTAAGAACTTTTTAAGGGTCTCACTTATCTCCTCATCTCTCTTCTGGCTAGTTGCTTCTTGACTGGAGGACTCGGAGAGAGATTCTCCATCCTTTCTAGCCCTTTTCCTGGATAATCTTCGTTCCTTTGTTCTATTATTTTGACTATCTAGATTAGCCCTGTTTGAACGTTGAGGATGGCCTTCTCAACTTCGATTCCTACTAGCTGTCTGATCACTTTGCCCTTGATTAGGATTTTCTTTTCCATTGTTATCCCCAGGTCTGACTATTTCTGATCTTACTTTCTCTCTACTTCTTTCAGCTACACGATCTTGATTTCGCGTTTCTGGTGGTATTTCTTCGAAGTCAAGTCTTTGGGTAAGATCTACTCTGGTACTACTTCGGTATTCACCTGAGTATTGATTGCTGGAGTAGCTTGCGGAGTTTGCAAAGTGCTAAGCAGCAATTGCAAGGCGGACACAGCTTCGGGAGTTAGAAAAATAGACTGGTTCCCGCTTTGAGCTGGCACCATAGCTCCCAATTGTTGTAGCGTTGATGTCACATTAGTATTTAAAGTTCGTCCAGACGGGGTGACATAAGTTTCGGCATGGTTTTCCATCCTTGTGTGGATTTGGGAACTTCTAGGATCTCTGGGAGGATTCTTCCGATTATTATTATCTTCTGATTGAGTCATACTTTTATATTGAAATCTTATATGGGTCACAACTTGAGAATATTAGGAAAATTTTTTATTAATCGTCTCCACAGACGGCGCCAATTTGATGAAGCTAATTCCGACCGAGGTGGAATCGTTCATTCTTACTTTAGTTTGAGTGTGAGCTGGTACGACCTGTAAGAAGAAACAAGAGTCAAGTGGGCTAGGCAGGGTGCCTAAAAAAGCCACTCCGACGGTCAAGTTAGATGGTTAACTCAATTTAAAAAACTGAGGACAATATTCTATTTGCCTGTGTATCAGTGAATGTACCTGAGAAGGTTGATTTTTTGGAATATTTATAAGATATGAGTTCTTACATGTATTGAGTATGTATTTTCTTGACCAGTTTAGATTAGGATGGCGCTTTGCATATTATCAGCTTCCTACTTAAAAATGAACTTCGTTTCAGGGTAACTTGTCTTTTACCGCTTTTGAGCTGTTAAGTATATTGGATTAAACTTGGCCATCTTTCTTTATAACCTAATTCGGTATATATATATATATATAGTATGTATTTCCTTGACCAGTTTAGATTAGGATGGCGTTTTGCACATTATCAACTTTCTACTTAAAAACGAATTCCGTTTCAAGATAACTTGTCTTTTACCGCTTTTGAACGGTTAAGTATATTAGATTAAACCTGACCATCTTTCTTTATAACCTAATTTGATATATATATATATATATATACACAATAGGCTATCCCCTTGGTCCGCCGTTGTATATATATTATTATTTGTTATTATTTTAATATATATGTTAAGGGATGACAAAAATAAGAGAGGAGAGGCCTAGTATTGCGTGTAGTAGAGTATGGGCGGTTTAGTGGCCCACACAGCCTTTTGAGGAGTCTGATATTTGTCAGTTTGTGAGCAGACAAAAGCAGAGAAGCTTCTTATCCTCCTCTGTTGGTTTTCACACAAAACCTTACACATAGCATCTCCAAAAGCTAAAGCACTTATTTATTTCATATCCCAATTATAAAGAAAATTACCAATTCGACCACATCATCTTTAATGTATTCCTCTTCTAAAATTATATTTCATGCAGTGTATCATGGAAGGGATAAAAAAAATATTCAGAGGCTCAAAAGTGAATGGCAATAATGAAATAATAGAAAATTGAAGGGCAAATATTAATTATACTTGTCATCCTAACAGCGGCCTATATAGTTCAATGTCGTACAAGGCATTCTACCAACAATATTAATTCCCTGTTCGATTTGATTCCAAAACTCTCTCTCTCTCTCTCTCTCTCTCTCTCTCTCTCTCTACAATGGCACCGATGAGCCTCCCCCCTGGATTTAGGTTCCATCCAACAGATGAAGAGCTTGTGGCTTACTATCTAGATAGAAAAATCACTGGCAGAACCATTGAACTTGAAATTATTCCAGAAGTTGATCTTTATAAGTATGAGCCATGGGACTTACCAGGTATACACATAATAATAATTTATTTCTTAATTATACTACTAACTTTGTCTTTTTCTTAGAGACCAGAGTTCTCATCATTTGAATTCTGACGTAAACAGAAAATTGATAGTACCGACTAAAAATTTAATTATTATTATTATGATTTGTTGAATAGATAAATCATTTTTACCAAGCAAAGATTTGGAGTGGTATTTTTATAGTCCAAGGGATAAGAAGTACCCGAATGGATCAAGAACTAACAGGGCAACGAAAGCTGGGTACTGGAAGGCCACTGGGAAAGACAGGGCAGTACACTCTCAAAAGCGTCCTGTGGGTATGAAGAAGACATTGGTATACTATAGAGGTAGAGCTCCTCACGGCATTAGAACCAACTGGGTCATGCATGAGTACCGCTTAATCGACTCTTTGTGTGGCACTGCATCATCAACTTTAAAGGTATATATATATTAGATTAATTTAGAAATTTTAATTACAACAAGTCTCTTCTTCTATATATCTTGAATTATAAGCAAATGTATAATGGACATGTGTAGTGACTGTAGTCCTCAAATTAAGTGAGATCCGATTAGGGTTTTGTCCTACATATATCCTAGTGAAACAAAGAGGTTAAGAGGGTTTATAGAAGTTTTTTTTATTTTTGGTTCCAAAATAGGGTTTAGAAATGTTGCGCAAAAAAAAATATAATAATAGCAGCAATGAGCTTTGTTTTAGCAATATGGAGTAGTCTTAGAAATTACGAGATTGCTAATGCGAATTTCAATTGGAACACAATTAATTAAAAAAGAATAAAAGAGTTGTAGGTTGGTGAAAGAGAAACTTTGTTTGGGGAAACCCTAGAAACAATAAACATATATATATGCATTTTTTTTTCACATGAATGGAGTTATATAATCTTTTGATGATGTTAGACTGATTACCAAATATACGCATATGGGATTGGGAATGATTGTTCTTTGAAATTGAAATTATTTTGAATAAGCATATGGGAAATGACTTAACTTTATGCAGTGAAGAGAAGAAAAGCATCATAATTCATAGGTTGTGCTTCTTTATGGTAAAAGCAATGGGGGGAGAGAGAGAGAGTCTTGTTTAGATCTCATCAAATTTAATCATTACACATGATTTTATGAACCATTTATCATTTTTTAGATCTTCTTTTTCCTAACTAGTATGTTGTCTCTCTTTATCTTTAATAAAGAATACCTTATCAGAATATGATGATGAAAGAGTCTTTGTTTCAAGACTTTAGATGTACTTACATATTGTATCTTGTTCTTGTTCGTGTTTCTTTTTTCTTTTTTTTTTTTTTTTTTTTTTTGCCCTTTCTGAGATTGCTTTTTTAGATCTTTGTATATCTATTCTTTTACAAAATCTAATGATTTTGAACTCTATATATAGGATTCCTATGCTTTATGCCGTGTTTTCAAGAAAATCGTGCAAATTCCGAAATCAAAAGAAGGGAATAATAATAATAATAATAATAATGTAGACAAGGATGAAATGTGGGTCTCCATGGATGAACAATTATTGGGAGATGATACTTGTAAAGGGAGAGAAAGTACAGAAGATGACAATTTGAACAATGATTATTCAAAATTTCCAATATCCGATACATCTTCTTCAGACGTAACTCAAGGCACACCAATTGAAACTGCATTAGCCGATGATTCACGTGCTCCATTTGCCTCTGATGAAGCAAATAGCTCAGCTAACATGTATTCTACTGGTCTGGAATTCTCTTCATCAACTCTACTTCAGGTATATACTAACAACAAATCATTTATTTATTTGTTTTGTTTTTGAATGAGTGAACTCAAACTGATTTTTAGTTTAGGGGGAAACTAAAGAAATAATTGATGACATATATAATATGTCATTTAGTACAGGTGCTAATTAAGAAGTAATTAATTAATTCAACTATATGGACCATGCCAAGATTCATATAATAATTAATTGAGTGAACTCAAACTGATTTTTAATTTAGGAGGAAATTAAAGAAATAATTGATGACATATATAATGTGTTATTTAGTATAGGTGGTAATTAAGAAGTTGTTAATTAAGTCAATTATATGGACCATGCCAACATTCATATAATAAACTATGATTATCTCCTTTGCCCCAACACCAGCACATTTCCAGCAAATGTTGTTGCTTTATAACTAAAGTAACATGTTCACAAATGATTTTGGAAATCATGTTAGTTTTCCTCTACATAGCAAGGCTTTGTTCACACACATTACATATAAAAATAAAAGTACAAGCCTTCAGCCAATCGGTTGGAAATGGTCTTAAGCTTGGTCCCACTAAACAAGTCCTTTACTATAAGTTCTCTTTTGATCTTAAAATGACAAAAGTTGGAAGCAATAAACTCTATCTTTTCCAAGAGCCTTCAAAAAATCCCCTAGACCAACTCATATAATTAGCTTTTCTGACTATCTTCTATATCCATCTTTTGACTGACTTAAAACATTATTCAAAGTTCAAACATCTTTCTTCTTGATTTTCATCACTCGGACTACTACATCTAAAATATCACCATTTCCAATGAAATATTTTCTATAGTTTCGTTTATATTTTTAAATATTTCTCACATTCTATGGATGAATCCCACTACACGTGAATGTATATATATAAACATTTTTTTTATAACATTACATTATGTATTCAAGGCGTAATATGAGACATTAAAGGATATTTCTTATTTCATTATATCAGAGACTATTTCAGCGTCATAAAACTTTTTATTATCACAATATACATACAATCTTATACGTAATTGCAAGTTATAAATAATCAAACTTTTGCGTTGACGCAGGATATGGACATGGAGATCCCAAACTATTCAAACTTTCATAATTATCAACTTCCTTACCCACCCTTAGAGATAGATGACTTCCCACAGATAAACGTAGCAGCGACAAAGCCTGAAATCATGGAGGATTACGTCATGTATGACAAGTACAAGGATTGCATGAACGGAACATTAGAAGAAATTTTATATTTATGCTCCTCTCAAGAGAATTCCGTTGCCCTTTCCGTACAAGACTGAGTACACTGACAGTTACGTATATAATATATATATACATTTTTCTTAAATTAATTGACACATTGAATTATTAACTGGGATTCATTTGTCACAAAAGTAGGATACTGTGTTGGGCTCAATAACCAAACGAATAGAGAGATGGGATTATTTTGCCAAAAAGCAACATCACTGTGTCTATACACATACTATACAATGTAATTCGGAACAGAATAATGGGCCAAGGCATGCCATTGTTTCTGTTTGTTTTTCTTCTTTTCTTTAAAGTTTTTCTTTTTATTTTCACAGTCAAATTTAGAAAGCAACTCTAAAATCATATTGTCATACCCATATACATTGTATTATTTACTGGAAATTTAAGAATTTTTATGTTGGGTTCATTTAGGAAAATTCATTGATTTCTTTGAAGCTATGAGAATTAAGACTACTGCAATAAGTCTTCTCTGGGCCACAGTTATCAATCTGGATCACCTAGTGCCAATAGGCTGGGCTTTATCAATAGATTATCCTAGCTACTTTCTTCTTACATCACTATACCTGAACTTGAGATAATGTTTGGTAACAGAAAATGTTAAAATATTCCCGGAAAAATTTATGTTAGGGTAGCGGGAATGACATAACAAATCAAATGATGACTATGGAATATGGAAACCAAGGCATTTCTACTGCCATTAACCCATTGAAGGGGGGAGAGATGAGGTTTTAGATTTGAAGGAAATTTGTCCAAAGAAATTTAGTGTAGGTATTGGGGCAATTTACTGTGAGGCCTCGCCCGAGCACCGGTCCGATCCGCTAAAGGAATCGAAATGCTCATTTGGGTTTGAATTCACGATGGAGCCCCCGAGCTCAGAATAATTGATTTTGAAAATTGATTTAGAGTCGCCACCTTACTTTATTTTTATTTTGGAAAAATATAAGGTAAAAATCCATTAATGACTCTAATTATTTATCTCAAAGGAAAAGATCACTAGCTTCGATTACCAAAAAGGATTCGGAGACTAGGTTTTTAGTTTATTTTAAAGATAAATATTAGTTTGGCAAATTTAATACTAAACAGCTTAAAATTAATTTCATGAAACAAGTATAATGCATGAACAATTAAGATATGTATGATTATTCATTCATTCCAAATATAAAGTACAAAATAAATCAAAATAAATGTAATAAACAAATAATAAATTACAATGAAACCAAATTAGAGGATACTTCCTCTAGCCCTTATGGGATTCTAGGAAAGTCACACATTCCCCAAAACTAAATTACAAATAAAAGCAATATAAAATTAAAGTAATTAAATTAAAGTGAAGAAGGTGATGAGGGGAGAAGTTGGTTGATTTTAATTGGATTCGATGCTTGGACCAAGCATGCCTACGTATCCCTTTGAATGGGAATTAGAATCCACGCAGTTCTTCCTTCTTGCGAAGGGGTTAGTTTAGTCTTAGCCTTTTATCATGTTTCGATTGATTGAATTAGAGAGGGTTGATTGATTGAATTGATTTTAATTGATTGCCAAGTTGAATTAATTATTTCAGGTTTTAATTAACTTCCCTAAGTGAATCAATTAAGAGAGAAAATAATTAAGCACGGAGCTCAAAGGAAAAGAAGAGAATAATCCCAAGGAAGGAAAAAATAAATA
>CATKHJ010096856.1:0-18118 GCA_949750685.1 Vernicia montana | reverse complement strand
TGACGTGTCACGGTAGGAATGATTGTTTGACCGTATAGTTGATATTTTTTGAAGCTTTGACCGTATGTTTGAAATTTTTTGAAGGGTACGGTGTAAATGAAACTTTTTGTATTTGTTTAGTTATTTTTGAAATTTTCCCATTTTCACAAGGGGTTTCAAGCCCATAAACTCGGCCCAATGGCCCACAAAAATTGAAAATAAAACTTAAACAATCCTGATTATAGCAATCCCAAACTTAGAATCCATTTTGCCATCACAGGCAAAAGAATCAGGGGAGAAGGCATTCACAAATCAAAGTTATTGCTAGCCTTAGCAAAGTTATCTTGCACCAATAAAATCCAAAACTTTCATATATTTGAAGAAACACAGAAAGCACAGGGCCAAAAGAAGGTTCCCATATCATTTTCCGAGCTTGATCTATCTTCTCCGGCCATACCAAATACTAGGACTACATAAAGAAGGAGATTTCCTTAAAGCCCTGCCATAAGCATCACAAAATCGCTCTCCCACCAACCCCTTTCAAGAAACATATCGTTGAGATGGTGAAGAGGAGAGGAAAGTCAAAGAAGGAAGACCACTGAACGATCATAAAAATCATCAGCAGATGTAGATTCAAGGAGGATCAATAAAAAAAAAAAAAAAAGAGAAAATAAGAATCCAAACAAGGCCTTAGTCATTTTATTTGATAAACTAAAAAAAAAGAAAACTATGAAAAAAAAAAAACAAGGAAAATCCTTTTCGGTGGCCTGAGCCACTGAAAGGGAACCCTAGAAAATCTACAAATGAGGGGGCAGAGGAAAATTCTAGAGAGAGAATAGTATAATAAATATAACACCTTACTGTTAAATCAAAAAATATATATGTATATATTTCAGATTGGGCCATTGCCATCACATGACTGGGCCTGTGAATATTTCATGGACCGGTCCAGAAATTGGGATTGGCTGGGTTGTAAATTGTAATTCAAGTCATTAATTAGACCAAAAATCGTAGAAGCGTTGACTTACGACCAATTTCTAGACATGACAGTTAGTTTTACGCAAAATAAATATTTTTCCCAAGAAAATAACTTTTTTTTTTTGCCCAATCAAGAAAATAACTTATTTTCTGTAGTTTTATTTATTTAATTTTTTAATTTTTTTTTACTATTAGAGAGGAAATTTAATGTTTGATGAGACTTTTGACATCTATAAGTATGTACTATTCAGTTTAAATTATTAATCCGAACCAAACCAAATTGATTTTATTGATTTAGTTTGGTTTGACCCCCTAAAAAATTTGGTTTAATTTTAAAAAATAATGAATTTTGATTTATGATTTGGGTCATTGAACAAAACATACACAGTATATTATACACATAAATATAAATAATTTTTTTTAGATATTATTTATCTAATTATCTTAAATAAGTTTAATTTAATGTTAAAATTATTTATATACTAATTGAATAATTGAAAACCAATATACTAATTGAATGAATAAATCTCAATTGGTATTTTAAGTTATTTTTAAAGGGTGTATTGTGCAATGTTTTACACTTAGTTAAAAAAAAAAAAAAAGAAAGAAAGATGATTTTATTAAAGTTCATAGGCCCGTACATAAATACGTAAATTTATAAGTGGGCAAGTGTTAGAATTTACCTATACAAAATTAATTGACTTGTGTTAGATTCAACATTCACCTATTTATAAATTTTCAAGTTATTTTTATTATTATTTGATATAGGATTACTTCCCAACACATCCCCTCAGGTGCAATTAAGCTAACCCATAGTCCAATATTAACAAGCCGGTTGGCACTTGCTCACAAATAAATCGGCTGACATATCTTCTTTAGTTTCGGTTTGGACTGCAGAGACTTGAATATGAGTTACATAATCAAGCCTTTTTGGACATGAAACTTCAATACCATATTATAATTCATGGGCTCGTACATATATAAACTTACAAGTTGATAAGTATTGGAATCCACTTGCATAAAATCAATTGATTTATGTTAGGTCTAATATTCATTCACTTATAATTCATTAAGTTATTTTTATTATTATTTGAAGTGGGATTACTTCCCAACACATTCATCATTTATCATAAATTCATAATCTAATAAATAAAACACATTTGAGTTCTTAAACTTATTAGCTTCACAAAACCTATAAAAAAAAAAGTGGGACAATTTCATTGATAAAGCAACATCAAACATTAAACTCTATAATAATGTACAATAAACATTCAATTACAAAACATTAGACCTCACACATTATTAGCTTTCTCTGGTTTCAAAAGAGATTTTGTAGACCCACCTGAAAAAACAGAGGAATTAGTAGTATTGGAAGAACTAGTCCCAGTGTTTGTGAACCCAGAAGAAGTGTAAGAAAAATTGCACATATTCATGGGAGGTGCATAGTACATTGGCACTGGTAATTTTGAAGGAAGACTAGGCAATGAAGCTTCAAAATTAAGAACATTAATCACTTGCCTAATTGATGGCCTAAGATTAAAATCAGGATGGCAGCACCATAATCCAACAATCATTAAGCATTCTAATTGCCTCTCATCAAATTCTTTACCCATTATTTTATCCACAGCTTCAAGAATTTTCCCTGTTCCATACAAGTCCCAAACCCATTCTACTAATCTTACCTTATTAGGTTCTTGCCTTATATCAACTGGCTTTCTCCCACAGGTAATTTCAAGCGCGACGACTCCAAAACTGTAAACATCTGATTCTTTACTAGCCTTGCCTGTTGTGACACATTCAGGAGCTAAGTATCCCATTGTGCCTGCTAAAACTGTTGTTTGTGAACCCAACTCATGGTCTACAAGTCTTGCTAGACCAAAATCGCCAAGCTTGGCATTGAAATTTGAATCCAACATTACATTACTAGACTTTATATCTCTATGTACTACACATTGTTCCCATTCTTCATGAAGATATAACAATGCTGAAGCTAAGCCTAAAGCAATTTTGTACCTTACACTCCAAGTTAACATTGTTGTTGCTCCTCCGAAAAGATGGGAATCGAGGCTTCGATTAGGCATGAACTCATAGACGAGAAGGAATTCGCCTCTTTCGTGACACCAACCAATAAGTTGAACTAAATTTCTATGTCTTAAACGACTAATTATCTTTACTTCTGAAATGTATTCTTTTTTACCTTGTTTTGATCCTCTTGAAACCTTTTTTACTGCAACTTGTGTATCAGATTCACTCAATAGGCCTTTGTATACGCCTCCGAATCCTCCTTCTCCTAGCTTTCCTTCCTCCGAAAAGTTGTTCGTTGCGCGACTTAGTTGGCGGTACGTGAACCTTTTAGGTCCAGTTCCTTTCTCAAATTCATCATCCATACAAACATCTTCAACTTCATCTTCAATTCTACAAGCATACCATTTTCTCCAATAGAAAAACCCACACACACATATCCCACATGCCAATAGGCCCAAACCCACAGCTAAACCAACAAATAATCCTGTTTTGCCTTTTGATTTCTGATTAATTTCTAAGCTTGAATCAAAATCCCAAGAAAGAATGTTATGAGTTTCAACCCAATCCCCTGTAGAAGCAGAGAAACCTACTCGAACCCATTCAGGCAAAAAATCCCTTAAATCAACAATATAAGAAAGGCTAGAATTACCACCAAAAACAGGATTTTGAGCATAAGTTAGAAAAACACTTAAATTTTTGGTAGTGGAATTATAGCTCACCCAAGCATTAGCCTCTCTTCCATCTTTAATGCTGCTATTCCAAGTGACATTTGTGACCGATATAATTGAATTAACAATAATTCCTACATGATTATCATCTGGATCCCATGTATTTTTAAAACTATCAAATTCAACTGCAACAATTTGGTTCTTTTTTGAGGCACCAAAAGCAGTATGAGGATTGAACAGAGCAAGAAATCCACCAGCAGAATTATCTGGGATTTGAGAATCAAATGGTGCCATAAAAAATGAAATCCCATAACCATACTCAGCAGAATTATTCACTGCTTGCATTTTAAAGGAAAAATGGGTAGTGAAATCTGTAAGCTTTCTTGTCTTGGCATCCCAAAATCTAACAGGATATTTATACGAGGCGCGGCCAACACTACTTGTGAGGTTAGCATCTGCTGCATTCCTTGTGAGTTGAAGAACATTGCTAGATGAGAAAGAATCACCCTGGAATGTTATTATGTCTCCCATGTTCGGAGGGAAACTGGTGAAGTTGAAGGAGACTGAGCTTGCAAAGGGAAGTAAGAAGAAGAAGAAGAAGAATAAGAAGAAAATGGGCATTGACATGATTTTAGATTGGAGAAGGTATGAAGTTGAGCTATGGAAATTCATGATTGAAAAAACTTAGAAAATAGAGAATGAAAGGTGAACTGGGTTCGGAGAGTTCTATGAGACTTAGTTCAACTATATGCTTGTCCTAATTTTTGGCTAACGGTTTAGTTAATTAGTTTCATTATGGGCCATATCTATTATTATTTTTTTTGTTGACCTTTTCTGAATTCCATACATATATACACTTAGGCATGTTTGATATACCCTAAAATTGGAATAGAATCTTAGTCCAAAAATAAGATTTCATTTTTTACTTTCATACACAAATAATCTCAAGTTTTTTTTCTATATTTTTATATTTAAATAATTCTAATAACTCTAATTTTTATTGATATGATATACATTTTTAAGTATAATTATTAAGCTAATCAATAAATTTTATTTAATTATTTAAAAAATAAACTTAAAAATAAATGTCTACGATTTTAGAATCCTATTCCACTTGAATTTTGATTTGAAAGTGTACCAAACAAGCTCTTAAAATAATAAGATTCTCAATATTATATTAGTTTTGTACTCTTTCCAATTCATGGTCATCAGCATTTGATATTAATCAATTCCAGTTTACAGGTTCTTAGGTAGTGTAGTTTAAGGAATTAAAAAAAAAAAAAAAAATTAAGGACTTTGCTTAGTCCAAAGCCGACCAATTCAATGTTTTGTTAGGTATCTAATAGACAATTTTATATTTGGACGGCAAATTGGTTGCTGCACTTACTAAATTCTAAACTATGTTCATAGAAGACGATGACTATTTTGTCTCACAATTTTTTAATTCTCCAAACTATATATAAACCAAATTAATTATTTATATAGCTTAAAACGGTTTTCTTTCTATTATTACATTTGGAATATGTAAATATTTAAATATGAATTTTTGATTTAGAATAAGAGATGAAGACAAACACATGAAGTTAATACAGTATAGACAAAATAAAAGAATTATGTGTTAGGTTGATTTTCCTAGAAAACAAACAAGTAATATATGCCTGGTTTGCCGTCTTAATTACTTGCTCTGAGTTTAAAAGGGAACTGTACAGCTCAGCCTCTGCAATGTGCAATCTATTAGCAAAAGATTGGAGCAAGCACCTTCTGAATTCAGAATCTATAAGTATATTTTTAGATTCATTCAGCATGTGAGAATTTAGTTTTTTTTTTTTTTTTTTTTTTAATTTAGCTCTGACTAGAATTTTAATTCTAGATCTTTCTGCTTGTTAACAATTTTAGTACTATTAAATTAAAGATTGATTAGTTAGCGGTGATAATTTAATTTTAATAGGTATAGATGGAGAATAAAAAAAGAAAATGAAAGTTGATGGCCAAAGTATAGCGTTGAATCAAGTAAGGGTTTGTTGTGCCGGCTCATCGCTGTGATATTGATCATTTTTTAATTGATTCTTACTTTGGAATTATTGTTAAGCTAATACAAACACTAAAAAAAAAAAAAATGCGAGTTTATAACGGAAATTTAGTAACGGATTAGATCCGTCGCTGAATTAGTAGAAACAAATAGCAATAAATTAGTAAAGAAAATTTAGTAAGAGAAAAATTCCGTTACTAAAATTAATGACCCCTCATTACTTTTTTCCCTTTCGTTTTGTTCTGTCTATCATTTTCTATTTGGCTCACTCTCTCTGTCCTCTCTCTCTCTATCCCTTTCTTTCTGGCTCCGGCGACGGTGAGCCATCTCAGCCGTGAACACTTCATCTCCTTTAAGCTCCTGCTGGCTCAGCACCATCGATCCGGCTCGCTACCAACACCATCTCCTTCAAGCTCCTGCTGGCTCAATGGCATTCTCAATAAGTTAAATCCACTTGATATTTCTTATCATACAATCACTAATATGCACTGAACTTGAATTTGGGTTTCAGTTATGAACTGGTGTGTGTTATAGTTGGATTAGTATGGCACAGAGAAATAGGCTCTCTACCTGTTTGACAAAATTCCTGAATGGTGATTCTTAAGTAAAATTCATATACCCTCCTTTCATTTGTTTACATACATTTTCTAAGGCATGTTTGGTTTTTTCTCATTGCTATTATCCTTTTTTTTTTTTTTTTGAATGAAGACGTATATATTTATATTCCACAATAATTGAATAGCTCAATTCTGTTGCTTTCTCAAAATATGCAGACCTGCTTTACTGAAATTGCAACACTAATATATTTATTTTATTATCTATTTTCAAATAATTGTATTTATCAGATTTATTCTACAATTGCTTTTTCTAGTGCTTTGTTGTTATAATGTGGTAGGTTTGACCTTCAATTTGACAAAGCACTGAAATTGGTTTGGTTCCAGTGACGGAGGCAGGAATTGAACTTAGAGGCCCAATTGAATATCCAATTAAAATACAGAAGCAAAGCTAGAATGATGATTCTGAGTGTCTAAAGTTGAATCAAAGGAGGGAATAAAATAGAGTATAAATTCAGCTCTTCAAAAATAAAATAAAAATTGTTATATTTAGGTGGAACCAGCTATATAGGGCAGCTATATAGAGCAGTAGCTACCAAAAACTTCTAAGATATTATAAGTGAAGTTAATTGGTTAGTACAATGATATTGAGTGGGTATCATTTCAAAAATATTTAAAGAGCTTAAATATTATCGGATATGGGTTTTTTACCTAATTTCATTATGTTTAAACATTTATTTAATCTTTTGAAACATTTATAGATTGTAAACAATAAAACCATAAATAATTATGTTAATAAGAAATAAATTATGGAAAACTGAATAATGAAATTATACACTATTATTATTATTAATATTAAATATAATTGTGATTTGAATAAGCAAAAACTAAATATGAATAATGATGAACTAACTTAAACAGAAGACTTACATTGCAACTTGAGAAGTAACTTTGATACTAGTTGTGAATGGAGGAAGGGATAACAATTGTAGGCCCATGGTAGGGCATTAGTTGTGCTGTTTACATTTGTTGACTTGGTAATACTCATTGGAGTGTTTGTAATTTTGGAAAATGTCCTGTTTTAGCTGTTATGCTATCAGATTTTAGTTAGAATTTTAGGTAGCTTAGTTAATATATTTCATGCATTTAGATTGAGTGTATTGGATTCATTGGATTCATAATAATGTGCCTCTCTGGTTTCGTTTTTAGGATCATATTACACTTTAGAGGTTGTCCTTAGGAGCTCCTCTATTTGCTAGTCTATTCTACTATCTGTAATAATTTTGAAAATATGGTCTCTTTCCCACCAACTGTTTGATCTAACATCTTGTGTTTTTGATGGGAAACTTTTGTTAAGGCAGGTTTTAAATGGCTTTGAGGAAGAAAATGTGGCAAAATCTTGCTGGAGATTACAATAGCTGCATCATGCAATTCAGATTTTATAGCTCCCAAATGGACTGGAAAAAGCTGCGGCCTATGATATTGAAGAGAATAGAAAATCGAGCGAAGGACTATCCTGTACGGGACATGGTTCCCGTTGCACAAGAGGTTCTTAAGGCTAGAATGCTTCTTATTCATGGCGTATCTACTCTCACCCAAGTGATTCCCATGGTTGCTTGCAAGTAAGCTGCTGTATGTTTGTTGTTTGTTGTTTGGTTGTAAGTTTAAGTTTGCAAGAATTGGTGTGAATTATGAAAAATATATCACAAAATGAGAAAAAGATAGTATATGGCTTTTGTTCAATCAGCATTTCCTTTTACATTAAAAAATCCATTTCTTATTTGCATCTGAAAATGTGTCTGCAGGTTCTGTCCAGAAGTATATATTGGTGAGAGAGGTCATTTAATTCAGACTTGCTGGGGCTACAGGCGTGGTCCTAAAAATAGGGTTCATGAATGGATTACTGGCGGTTTAAATGATATACTTGTCCCAGTAGAGACATTTCGCCTAGCTAGTATGTCCCAAAAAGTTATCAAACATGATGAGAGATTTGATTTTGATCGTGTTCCTGCAGTTGTTGAGCTTTGCAGGCAGGCAGGTGCGGATCTAACTACTGAGAATTTGTACTCTGGTTCAGGGACTTCAGACACTGTCGAAAATGGTATTGATGGAGCTCGGTCTCTGTCTCCTGAGGATCTTCAGTTTGTTGCCAATGGAACTTTGAGGGCATGGGAGACACTGAGATTAGGCGTGCGAAAGTTGTTGTTGGTTTATCCAGCAAAAGTTTGCAAGCATTGTTCAGAAATTCACGTTGGGCTGTCTGGACACAAGGCTCGCCTTTGTGGGATATTTAAGCATGAGAGTTATCGTGGAACACACTTCTGGAAGAAGGCAGGGGTAGATGATTTGTTGCCTCAAAAGATTGTGTGGCGGCGGCGGCCTCAAGATCCTCCAGTTCTCTTAAATGAAGGGCGGGACTTTTATGGACATGCGCCAGCAGTGGTGGATCTGTGCACTAAGGCTGGTGCTATAGCACCAACAAAGTATTTTTGTATGATGAAAGTTCAGGGTTTATCAGGGCCCGCTAGATTTTGAATGTCCACTGATTGAATTTTTTTGGCTATGACCCTATAGAGCTTTTTTTGTTCTTTGAACTTGGAGCTCAAACAGACTCACCAGAGATGCTTGAAGGCTTATTGGTATGTCTTGGATGTTGTTCATAAACACTATCTTAACCTTTAGATTTGTTTTTTTAAAAAAAAAATTACAGCATCAACACGAGTCCATTAGTTGGCTTTATTTTATAGTATGAAAATGTGGTTCTGAAAAATCTCAATACTTCAGCTTCCATCCCCATTGTTTAGTTCTTTACTTTCTATCAAAAATGTTCAAGCATTTGCATTTCAGTATTCAGAGAAGTTATTGTTCCATTTATATCTATCAATGATAATGTGATATGGTCGTAAATTTAGAGTTTCGCGACTACCATTGATACTAATTTGTTTCTTTCAAACACTTTCATCTGTGAATGTTATTACATATCTTGCTTACTCTTTACAATGATCCTAGAAAGAATGTGTGCGTTGACTCCATTAGTTGAGAAAAATAAAGGTAGCCATAACTCATGACGAGCTGTGGAGAAAAGGTTGGAGCTCTTGTGAAGGCTTGGTGCTCTTCACCATAAGGTATGTGTTTCTTGTGAATCTGCCATTATCGATCATTTTGACAAGCTTTTGCTGTAAATTTAGAAGGGTCAATTAACTTAAATACCCTCCAAATATCTTGTCAAGATTTCAAAATTTAAATTCTGGAGCAAGAATCTTGTTAATTTAGCCCCAAATAATATTGATTCCATTACCAATTAGACTACATCTTATTGACAAATACATTATTTGGTTTTCTTCAACCTTATTTTGAGCACCTAGCTGCATATATTGGATGCAAAACAAATCCAACAATCTGTTTACAATCCAACAAAGAAAACATTAATTTTTATTTTTTCTTCCTTTAATATTCATCATGGCAATGCCATACACAACTCTTATTCTGATTTTTACGCATTTTATTTGCATGAGAGCAAATTTAAATGTTTGGCAGAAGGAAATTCAAAAGTTTTCAATAGTCTGTGCCCCACTCAAAGAAATGTGGCTTAACGCTCGTCTGTATATATAATCATGGAATCCGAAGAGCATTAAACTCAAGGGCTTCTTTTGGCTTCCCTAAGAGAGATAAGACTGTTGCTGCGATATGATTTGAGGAGAGTCCTGCTTCTTCAATTTGGTATTCATGTGATCCATGTTCAATATGTCTGTCGGGAATAATCATTGGTCTCAACTGGAATAAGCATTAAAAATATTAGAATCAGATCAATGAGTTTTTGGTTTAATAGTACTAAATACATTTTACAGGCCGAGAGATCTTGAGTTTGAGTTTCACTCAAAATGAAATTTAACAAAATGTTGGAACCAGAATAAAGAAAAGTAAAAAACCTAAATGTGACCTGAGATTTGCATTGTGAAAGAAAAATCACCTTGAGGTATCCATCCAGAAAACCAGTTGAACAAAGAAAGTGAAATACATGAGAACAGAAACCTCCAATACAACCCTCTTCCACAGTAATTAGGATCTCATGTTCCTTAGCCAATCGCCTAATAAGATCTGTATCTAAAGGTTTACAAAATCTGGCATCAGCCACTGTCACAGAAATGTCTTGGGTTCTCAGAATGCTTGCAGCTTCTATGCATTGTTGAACTATAGAACCATATCCCAAGATGGCAACTCTATTGCCTTCCATCAATATTCTCCCTTTTCCAATCTGTTCAATAATTAAAAAAAGAAAAGGGGAACGTTTAGTTAATTAATTAATTGTTTTGTTGTATAAAATTTTCTAAGTTTTTTGCTTATAATGCTAAAACCTGAAGTGGGGTTCCTTTATTATTAGGAGGAAGAGGTACTCCAACACCAATGTTCCTTGGGAACCTTAAGCAACTAGGTCTGTCATCTATTGCTGCTGCTGTGGCAACCATGTGCATGAGCTCAGCTTCATCTGATGGAGCCATGACCACCATGTTGGGTAAGCAAGCCATAAATGTGATATCAAATGCTCCAGTATGTGTGGGTCCATCATCACCAGCCGAACCAGCTTTATCCATGGCAAATCTGACAGGTAAATTCTGAACGTCCACATCATGTACAACCTTAATTTGTTCCAAAGATGGAAGTTAGTGTGAATTTTGCATCAAAAGTAGTTTTTTTTTTTTTTTTTTTTTTTTTTTTTTTCCCCGTTAAATAAGATTCAACTGTGATAACACATTTGAACTCGAAATTTTACAGTTTTGAAGAGGAATCTCCATTAAAGGATCACTAATTTTCTATTGATTTATCAAAGTACGAACATGCCATTGGCTTACCTGATCAAATCCTCGTTGCAGGAATGTTGAGTAGATGGCACAGAACGGCTTGAGTCCTTCAGTGGCTAAACCAGCTGCAAATGTAACAGCATGTTGCTCAGCAATGCCCGCATCGAAGCAACGACCTGGAAACCTTTTCTCAAATAAATTGAGACCAGTTCCACCACCCATTGCAGCATGAACAGCTACAATCTTGTTGTCTATTTCAGCTTCTTTGATTAGAGCTTTAGAAAAGCACTGCGTGGAAGAAATTTTAGTGGATTTTGACTTGAATTGCTTCCCTGTTGCAACATCAAACTTGTCGACACCTGAGAGAATGAAAGAACGAATTATTAGAACTGCTTTAATAAGCCGTAATGGAATGTAACATAATACAATCAAATGCATTTTTCCATCTCACCGTGCAATGTATCAGTTGCTGCCTCGGCTGGGGGATATCCTTTCCCTTTAACTGTCGAAATGTGAATCAGAACTGGTTTTGAGGTAGACTTTGATTGTACTTTCCGAAAAACGGTCACTAGGTCTTCAATGTTGTGTCCATCCACTGGACCAATATAACGTAATCCTAACTGGTCAAAGAGAGTAGACCCAACTGGACTTTCAGGACCATTTTTGTGTTCTTGGAGCTTGGCCAAAACACGGCTAAGGGCTCCAACAGGAGTTGTAGGGCCATCCGCAGTAGCAGTGGGTAAAGATACTTGCTTATTGTCATTCAGTATAATAATTAAATTAGTATCAAGGTATCCTGCATTGTTCATCCCTTCATAAGCTTGTCCTGCTGTCATGGCTCCATCTCCTATTACACAAATTACATTGTTCTTCTTCCCTAATATATCTCTTGCAGCTGCCATTCCTGCATTTTTTTTTGGAACAACTTATTACTACATTTCACTATTTTTAGCAAATGAATTTAATTATCATTTTTTTTTGTTAGTTTGGCTCTAATTAGCATTAAAGCATATACCAAGACCAGCAGAGATGCTTGTAGAACAATGTCCAGCACCAAAAGTATCATAAACGCTATCATCTATTTTAAGATATTTTGAAAGCCCTGAAGGTTTCCCTATGGTATGCATCATGGACCTTCTTCCTGTTAGAACTCTATGTGGGTATGCCTGCAGTAATTTAGAGCTTCTTCACAAAATGGCCTATTAAGACATTTATTTTCAAAAAAGATAAAAAAGAAATTTTTTTATAAAAGAAAAAGTGTCCCCTACCTGATGACCAATATCCCATACAATTCTATCTTCAGGTGTATTGAAGACATGATGCAAAGCCACTGTTAACTCGACAACTCCTAAGTGTGGACTTAAATGTCCTCCTGTCTCTGATACGCTGTATATAATTTCTGCTCTAAGCTCTGCTGCTAGTTGTTCAAGATCCTGAATACAGCAATACAAATTGAAAACAAAATCATATGTGCCAAGTTATAAATATCAACAATGAAAAATTCTTTAAAAGAAGAAAAAAAAAATTATATGAATATATAATCGCAATTAATAGACCCAGCTTTGTATCCCCTCTCTCAATACTAAAAGAAAATAATAATAATAATGAAATGTGTAACAAGTCAAATTATTTTCTATATTTAATTAGTTAAGAAGTATACAACAAAGAGAATTATTAATTAATTTTCGGGAGACAGTTAAAAAAACTAAGTGGGTGTTTGACAAATTTTTTTGATGGAGTTGTTAGTTTTTTTAGTTTCCAACAGTTGCATTAAACCGTTTGGTTATTTTTTTTTTAGTAATAGCTGTTAGCTGTTAGTTAGTTGTTGGGTAGTTAAACAAATGTTGTTTACAAAAATTTCAATTTAGAGCTTTTTTGAAACAACTCATACTTATTTAAATAAAAAGACTAAATTATTCTATTAAAAATTAATATTTAAACAAAAATAAAAATAAAAATATTTATCCTTAATGGTCCTTAATGATAATTAAACATATTAACAATAACAACTAATAATAATTTTACTAAATACTTAAAAACAATCAGCTACCAGTTAATAGTTATCAGCAACAACAGCTGCTACGAACAATTAAACCAAATAGGGCCTAAAAATATTTTATAATAATTAACATATAAGTGAATGTTTGGTTTAGCTGTTCTCTGGCAAAAAAAAAAAAAAAAAAAAAGGAGTTTAACTGTTAGAAGCTCGCTGATAACTTTTTGACAGCTGATAGTTATTGGGAGTCTAAACATGTGCTATTTTGAAAAGCTCCCACCATTTTAAATTTAAACTACATTACCGTTATAAAAATTTAAGTTATATAAAAAATATTTTTCAAAACATTTTTTATATAATTATAATAATAATAAATAATTATTAATATATTATAAATAATATAAGTAGTTTGAGAAGGTTGGCTGTAGGGCTGAACACAGTACTTGAGAATACCAAACCGAATCGAAATAATGAATTGTTTTAGTACTGTAGTAGAAGAAATTTAAGACTTAGCGCGAGAACCGTACCGAAAATTTTAATTTGGTATGGTATTAGTTTTTAGCTCATTTATAAACCCATCCGAAAGTACCGAATTTTAATATAATATTAATTAAATATATATACATATATATATAACCCATTAAAATTCAAACTTTAGACCCATTATATATATTAATTAGACCAATTATTATGTCAATTATATATGATATATGTATATTGATAAATGTATAAAAATTTTAATAATACCAGTTAAAATCCAAACCTTAGACTTAGGGATGAGCTCAATACTCGAGAATATCGGACCGAATCAAAATACCGAACTATTTTAGTACCGTACCATAGAAGTACTGAATTGTTTTAATACTATACAGTAAAAAATTTGGGACTTAGGGAGAGAACTGAACCGAACTGTATCGAAAATTTTAATTTGATACGGTCCTAATTCTTAACTAAGTACTGACTTGAATCGAATCGTGTTCAGTCCTAGTTGACGGTCAAGCTCCCAAATTCAATCCCTGTTGACCAGGATTAGGCTTAGCTATTTCTTGTAATTTTTACCTAGGCAAAGTAATCTGTATATTGATAACAAAATTTTAAAACATCAATATGTAATTGATTTAATATATAAAAAGATTACTGCTATAAGAGTAGCTTGGTATTTTCTTTGTTAACCAATCGTGTAAACAAAATGTATAAATTACCGATTATCTTATTTTATTATTATTATTATTGGATCCCTTCGCAAGTATATATATGAATCAATAAATTCAGGTTGAATTGTCCTCTCTTAATATTCAAAATAATGTAATAATCAGTGAAATTTCATTTGTTCTATAAGAATTTTTTATTTTCTTTCGGATTACCTGTGTGGACAGGTTTTTCATGTGAATTGGGTAATTGATAGTATCCAGTAACGGAGTGAGTGGTTTTTCCCCAAAGAAATCAATTTTCCAGCCATCTTTTTCTTTCCTAATCATCATTTTCGCTTTCTCAACATCGGAGTGGCCAGCAGATGCTCGTATGCTGAACTGAAACACATAGCCAGCTTTCCATTAATTAAGCCACGCTCAAGAACAAGATTATGAAAAAAAAAAAAAAACACATTATTATTATATTTATATATGTATGATATGTATACCTGTTTTGTGAAAATGAGTTTTGATCTTGGAGCTTTCAAGAATGGAGAGAGTGAATGGTTTGCTATAAAGGAAGAAGTAGAAATCATCATGGCTGGTCAAAATGTGGGCGGTGAAAGAATGGGAATAGAGACTATAAAGACGATATATAGCATCAGGCAGGGGAAAGAAGACAAGGAGAGCTACTTAGTGCTTGGTCTTGGATACTTCTTCAAGTCGGCTCGGCTTAGAAAGAATAATGCTTAATATAGACGATATCTATGGTACTTTAGAATAATGCTCTCTTTCTATATATAAATCACTTTGGGTAATGATACATGTGTGTCGATTTGTTATTTTATTTGATTGAATTATAAAAGAAATATTTATATATTGTATAAAAAAACCTAGGTAGCACGAGGAGCGATCGCTACAGTGCTGTCACTTCTCGCACATAGCATTGTAGGACATGTTTGATGGTCATAAATTATTTTGGATGTAATTTTTTTTTTTTACATTAATGTATGTAACTTATTATATTTATGTAGTTTTTGTCACATCCCGACTCTAATAGTGTGACAGTTCTAGATAATGAGTAAGTTTAAGACTACCTACTATTCGTAGAACCCAAAAACAAAGTAATTTGGATCGACATTATCATACTTACAATTAATCAAATAATCACTTCATATCAATATTCATCTTTCAATTACAATAATTATATCAAATAATCATAGAGTTCCAATGTTCGCTATGGATTAAGGATCAAATCTCAAACTATCATCCATAATGAACAATAACAAAATAATACATCAATGGCCACTTGTAATTATATCAATCTATCGAAGTCTATACGCCTCAAATCATATTACTACGGAGCACTATAAAATAAATATTCTTTACAACTATAATATAAGAATCCAAAACAATATATTGTAATTAGCTTCTTGTGGAGGAGAAATTAAGAAACTTTATCACCAATAGTGTTAACCTCAACTCTAGCACCTGTAAAACATAATTGAAGAGGGTGAGCCTTCAATTCAATGAGAATATGAAATATATCCATACATGAGGTTTTCAAAGAACAATCTTATGTACTTTACAAATCGAAATATAAATCAAAAGGGTAATAAACAAATAAGGGTTACCGCAATAAGGTAGTGTGCTTAGAAGGAATGGTACCAAACAATCAAATTGATACAACAATAACAAACGATCAAACAAACAAATCAAATAGGGCAGTAACTTCTCCCTTTTGAACGTATGCTTGGCCGAGCACATGCCTGGAGCACATGGTCCTCTATAGGTAGGACACTGATATAATTTAGACTCTATCAATTGAGTCGCCGGTGCACACGGTCTAATGATTTGTCCTCTATTAGCACAAACATTCTATCACAAATAGTTCAAATAGATTATAGCTTGGTGGTACGATATTAATAAACAAATAGCCCAATGGCCATCATCCAAAATCAAAGGGGTTTCATTATTCAATATCAATTAACAAATTGTGTTTATAATGATAGTAGCAATATCAATAATAAGGTTCAATAGGAGAATTTAGCAATTTAATCAATTCGGTGCTTAATAGGTCCAAGAAGAATGGTATTTATTCAAATGGTTCACATGTATAAATATGTTCCATAACTCACCTCAAAAGCAAAATATTCTAGTCCAATATCAAGCACTCCCTTATGGTTGGGATTCCTCAACATTTTGGCTTACACAAAAATGGCCAAACAATAACAATCTTTACTCATATCTTATTAGCATATGCATCTTAAATCCCTAAGGTTCGAAATTTTAGGTTACCAATAATTTCTATCTACTATCATTCAATAGCAAAAACTACCATTAAAAGCTTCTATCTAACCCAATAAAGATACTACAACAACTAATTAACAGAGCCCATAAAAATTTTATGAAGGATTAGACACTTACCTAGAAATATCTCCTTCAAACAAATTCCAAATATTTCCAAGAATGAAGAAGAAATCCACTTAGTTCTTGAGCATCATTTGATTCCTTGAGTGTATTTAATGATTCTTAGCCTTGGGTAAGCATTTATGGAGCTTTAATAGATCTAATTTTTCACGTTTTGGGGCTGCTGTTCCTTTTTAAATCCCAACAGTTTGAACATGCGTTCATTATAGTTGAACGTGCATTCATCATCCGTTCCAAAGATTTATACTGTTCACACAAAAGTTTTGTGAACGTGCATTCAACAATATAAACAAGCATTCATAACTATGAACCAGCGTTCAAGTCTGAAATCCCACAAATTACTATTCACACAGAAGTATTTTGAATGAACGTTCATATTTTGAACGAGTGTTCATTCTTGAAATCAGCCAAAAGCTTCTTCATTCTTACTTCTAATTCACCAAACTATACTAACACCTCAAGGTAAACCCCAAAACACAATGAACATCCAAAAACTACATTCCATGAGTAACATTCCATCACAATCATCACATTCACAATTCAATATTAAATACAACATCATAGAATAATCAATGAATAAATCAAATCATCAAAGGAATGTATACAACATACATAATGTATAACTTAACTCAATCATTCAAATATAAGGCACATGTACACAATTAAAATCTTGGGTGTTGCATTTTTCTTATTTACTTTTTATAGTTTTATATGTTCTAATAATTAGGGGTGTGCATCGGTCGGTTCGGTTTGAAAGCTAAAAAACCAAAATTCCTAAAAATTTCAAATCGAACCGAACCAAAGAAGCCCCCTAAATCGAATTTTAAACTTTGGTTTGGTTCGATCGGAAATCAGTTTTTTAATTTGATTTTGATTTTTATATATAAAATAATATATAAATATATAAATAATGTATAAAATATAAAAATAATAAAATAATTATTTATAAAACAATATAAAAATATATAAATTATAAAAGTAAAATATATAATATATAATAATGACTTGATCCCTGCAATTAAGGTTGAATTCAATGTTATTAAGGTTGAACTCAACGTTATTATAACATAAAAATAATATTAAAAGTATTAAAAATATATTTAAATATATAATTTCAGTTTTTCAGTCGATTTGGTTTTCAAACCTCTAAAACCGAACTGAAAACCAAAAACTGAAATTGTTCAAAATCCCAAACTGAAATTGTTCAAAATCCCAAACTGAACTGTCACAGCCCAACTTCGCAACTGTGATGGTCCTAAGGTATGGGTAGGGTTAAGGCCACTGAAAATCCGTAGAACCCTTCTCATCACATAAATTACATATCATATAGAACAATTCATACTCATCCCAAGATCAGAACCTAAACTCATGCATAAACATATGTACATCTATCTCATCATATCACATACTCATACATATACTTACTTGCAATCTCGTAAACTTATAATTCTCATAAGACAATATATATATTATCCATAATTGCCATAAAGGAAAAAAAATAGCCCTCTCTCTCTCTCTTATACACATGGA
>CATKHJ010096823.1:0-15378 GCA_949750685.1 Vernicia montana | reverse complement strand
TATTACTAATATATTTTTTTATATTTATAAAATTTATAAATAATGGTTGAAAAATAAGAATAAATTTATTTAGAAAATGTTAACAGATTCAGACATACAAAGTATCAACCAAACAAAATTAAAATGTAAATACGCCTAATTTATTAAAAATGTTCTGCAATTTTATTTAATAAAATATTAAAAAATTCAGCATACATAAAAGTATGATAATATTTAAATAAATTTCTTTAGACTTATCATGATGTGAAATAATTACAAAAAATGAGTGATAAAATTAAAAATTTTAATACATGTATATATATATATATATATATATATTAAAAATAATTATATAAATATAATATTGAATCTCACGAGAATGGGATGGAGATTCCTGTGCGGGGTGGGAATACACTCCCATCCCCGCTGTATTTCTGCTAACGAAAAGAAATTTTCCATTCTCCGCCTCTATAGAAATAAAATTTGAAGAATCTCCGCGCTCCGTTCGGGGCAAATCCCGGGATGCTCCGCCTATTGCCATCCCCAAAATACCGAATATATATAATGTCCCATAAAACAGTTAATCACCTCTCTTCACTACTGCGGAACTCTGTTCTTCACTATCCACTATCTCCAACCAAGCAAACCCACACCCAAATCCTTTTAAATAATTACCTCACCAACGTTACTTTCCAAACTGATTTCCTGTTAGCTGACTCTAAATCCGGGGTTCTCCAAGATGCTCGCAAAGTGTTCGATAGAATGTATGACAAAAACATGCATTCATGGAACATTATGCTCTTCTCCTACGTGCTGATTTCTCTTTATTCTGATGTTATTTGTGTTTTCGGTAAGCTTCTAAAGATGGGTTTTGGACCAGATCACTATACCTTAATTCAGTTGTTTAAATTCTGTAAGAGTGGGAATTTTTATTTGTGGTGGGTGCTTCACAATTGGGTGATTAGACTTGGTTTTGAGGGAAATGTTGTTGTGGGTAGCACTGTTTTGGACTTTTATGTGAAATATAGGGAATTGGTTGATGCAAACAGATTTTTCTCTGAAATGTTGTGGATGGATTCTGGTGTTTGGAATTTGAGGATTTCCGGGTATGGGAGAGCAGGTTTCTATGCCGAGGCTTTCAGTTTGTTTAGGAATATGATTGCAGAAGGGGTAAAGGTTGATGGTATGACTACTCCGAGTATTTTGAATGTTGTTGGAGGGGGAGGTGACCAGATGAAAGGAATTCATGGCCAAGTGGTAAAGAGTGCTTTATTTGATGGAGATGTTGCAGTTGGGAATTCATTGATTTATATGTATGCAAAAGGTGAGAGCTTGGGTGATTCAGAGAAGGTTTTTCAGAATATGCAGAATTTAAATGTCGTGACATGGACTACAATGATATCTAGTTATGAATTCATAGGAAAGGAGAGAAATCATTGGATCTTTTTAGGAAAATGAAAGATTATGGATTTAAACCCAACCCTTTCGCCCTAACTGCAGTTTTGGCAAGTTGCAGTCACTCAGGTCTAATAGATCAAGGTCAGGAGATATTCTATTCCATATAGTCAGATTGTGGATTTGAACCTAGCATAAAGCATTATGCTTATATGGTGGATGTTTTGGGCCGTTGTGGACATATTGAAGAAGCACTTGGGTTGGTGCAGAGTATGAAGCTAGCAGCAACAGCAAGTGTCTGGGGTGCCTGCTAGCTGGTTGTGCCATGCACAAGAATGTCAAGATTGGAGAAATAGCAGCTCACTATCTCTTTGAACTGGGGCCAAGAAACTCGAGCAATTACATAGCCTTATGTTATATTTATGAATCTCATAATATTTGGGATTGCATAACAAGAATCAGAACAAAGATGAGAGAACTACGTTTGGCGAAAACTCCTGGTTGTAGCTGGTTAACTATTACAGGAATGATGAATAAATTCTATCAGGGGGACAATTCTCATACACCGACGAAGGTGATGTGTTACACATTAGATAACATGATCAAGGTGCTGATGTTGCCTGATGATTTTGAACAGGAATCCTAACTGTAAGTACAAATTTTTTTAAAATTCAGTCACCCAAAAAATTGACTATGTATAAGTATGTATTGCATAAGGTTCAATTTCTTGTTTCATGTTGAATTTAATGTTGGACGAATATTACCTACTTAATTCAGGATATTGAAGGGATGCAATTATATCAGTAGTTGTTGTGGTGGCAAATTTATGTAAAAGTATCACTACTTAGCTATCATCATCATTTTAGTCCAATAATGATAGATCTGAAATATGAATGTAATTTCCTTGAATAGTTTTTTAGGATTTCAATTAGAAAAAGAACTGCATTATTCCACAAGCTTTTTATTATTCCAACAAATTTTTGAAAACCTTCAGAAAGAATAAGAAAATTTTCAAGTACCATTTCACTAGGGATATTGGATTGAAAATATATGATCATATTGCCACTTATTCCATTATTTGCATTTCAATCAGACTTTGTGTTCAAAATATTGCTGATTTGAGGTAGAAGAGGACGCTGCCAAATCAGAAACTGAGGAATGTCCGTGTGAAGATTTGATGTGTGAACCTTGACTCATTTTTTCATTTTTCTTGATCACCTCATCAATGTGCACATCATCTTCAATGGTTATTATCTTGGTTTGTTCACCATGTTGTCCCGGTATGATTTCCTCCTGAACTCTCATGTGTTCATCAAAAGCTATGATTTCAGTTTTCTGAACCATTTTTTTATTTCTCTTCTTAATGAAGCAGCAAAGAGCAGAGAGAAACGCAAGAAAGAATAGACCACCAAGTGAGACAAAAACAATAACTATGACAGTTGAATGATGTCCTGGTGTTGGTGGTGGAGGTGGAACGAGATAAGGTGATGGTGGAGGAATAGGATGGGGTGGTGGTGGGAAAGAGATTGGGTGACTGGGTGGTTTTGCTGCAGGGGTTGGTGGATGATTGGGTGGTGTTCCAGGCACTGGGAATGGTGGTGGGGGTGCAATGGGATGATATGGTGGAGCTACTTGTGGAGGGGAGGGGGTATTATGAGACGGTGCTACCGTTGGAGATGGTGGTGGATGATTGGGTGGAGTTCCTGGCACTGGGAATGGTGGTGAGGGTGCAATGGGATGATGTGGTGGAGCTACTTGTGGAGGGGAGGGAGTATTATGAGGTGGTGGTGGATGATTGGGTGGAGTTCCTGGTTTTGGGGACGGTGGCGGGATAATGGGATTGTGCGGTGGAGCTACTCTTGGGGGGGAGGGAGTATTATGAGGTGGTGCTACTGTGGGAGATGGCGGTGGATAAAATGGATGATTGGATGGATTATGTGGTGGTGGTAGAGGAAAATACGGGAAGTTATAGTTATCAATAGGAGCCATTTCAATCTGAGAAAGGTGTGGAAGTTGATAGATTGTATTATGCTGGTGCTGAGATGCGGAGAATATGGGTTGGTACTCATGTCTATTTGTAGTGCTGACTGCCGAGTATGATTTGGAATTTGTAATTTGCATGCTTCTAAGCTTTTAATAACTTGACTGTCATGCTAAGGTTTTGAAGAGCTGTCATTGATTGAACTAAAAAACACTTGTGTTATTTGTTTTTATTAAAGACAAGCATTTTGATGGGGTTGATTGGTATGCCTTATCAAATACCAATTAGTCATAAGTTTTTGTTGTTTCTGGTAACGGGATTGATTTTACATTGGTAATGATTTGAAGAGAACCTGCACACTTCCATTAGATGGGAATATACCCAGAGCTGAGAGCTCGCACGCAATACTCCCATGGAATGCAGGTGTGCACTCTCTTCAAAAATACCAAAGCCTTGTTTGAATCGCAGGACAAATCTCATTTATAGTCATTTATATATTAATTTGTGAACAAATCTCATTTGTGCTGGACCAGAACAAGATTTGGAGGGAGAGATTACCCTTATACTAGCTTAATTTTGGAACCACTATTATTATATTTCAAAACAGGCCCAAGACATGTTTCTATGATATGGAATATTTCTGACAATTTGTCACCATTTTCTTTCCATTTCAAACTGCTCGTATGCTAGAGTATTGAAGAAGAGATGTAACCATTAAAAACAGGTCTTTTATAAAGCACAAAAGTGAATTTCTGTTTCATTGTTTTCCCTTTCCTTTTTTCAATGATCAAATATAGTATCATCTTCTCCTAAAATTTTACCAAAAATATACATGGACAAAATTGTAACATATTGAACAACACCCCTTCACTCATAATGAACAATTGCTTAAAGAATTAAAAAATCAGTTTCTGTCAAAAAAGAAAAAAGAAGAAAAAAAATTTATCTTCCATGTAAATCTACACCATCCGTTGAGAAGCCCGTACAAACTCTTAACTTTTGCAGGAAATTTCCAGCAATTGCCACAGGATACCAGTTGATAATGAAGACAGAATCCAGACAAAACTAATCCATTGTTTTGGTTTGCAATTGAGACAAGCACCGCTTGCAGACCAGAGGTTTTGCTAGCATTTTGCGAATATATCGACTGATGCCAGTTTTGTACATGTTCTGAATCTGCATTGATGAAAGATAACTACTTGAAAATTCAGTTACAAATGCACCACCTCTCAGTGATTGCAATCACTATAACAAAATAGGGAATGATGGCAAATGGCAATAATTAATATATTGTTTTGAATTAAGACCTCATGTTTCATTTGTTGGAGAATATATATAGTTAGTTGGAATTTAATGGTGTTAAGACTAGGTGAAAGTGAAAATGAGAAAGTAGAGCTTATGCAACAGGTCTTAGGACTCCTGTACTCTAGCTGAGCCTCCCCAAAACAAGACCAAGGTATTAAGTAAGGAGGAAAGTAAGAAGATGAGACAGCAAATGATGATGTTTAATAGTGTTAAATAAAATTTCATGACCTTTATGTATTAAGGATTGAAGATATAATGGACAAAACAGAAGAAAACTTTTGAGGTAATTTTTCTGCTGCGAATATCAAATGTCAAACTATCTTGGTTTTTGTTAGAGCAACCACAGTGAATTGTGAAAGAGATGTATTGAAGATCTAGGAACAAGATGGGGTTAAAGGACTGAAATTCAACCGTTGTCCGGCCAACATTAGGGGTGTGCAATCAATCGGTTTGATTAATAATTTTCATTAACCGAACAAACCGAAATTAAATATTAACTCAACTGACCGAACCGAAATAATCACAAAAACAAATTAACCGAACTGAAATATTAAAGTTCAATTAAATCGGTTACATTGTGAATTTTTCGATTTAAAAAATGAGTATTATAAAATGTCATTCACTTTAAATTTAAATATATTATGAGTATTTATCAATTATAATATTGGAATTTTCTAATTTATTTATATAAGAAAATGAAAAAAATAAGTAAATTATGTCATGAAATAATGCCACAATATTAAAAACAAATATTATATAAATTCATAAAAGAAATGAAAAAAATGAAAAATATAAGTATATAACTAATTGGCACATTGGAATTTCTAATTTATTTATCTATAAAAAATGAAAAAAAAATAAGTAAATCGATTAGTTCAGTTAATTTGGTAAATGAAACTTCTTAACTGAACTGAAAAGCGAAGCCGAAATTTTTATATTTTTTAACCGAATTATATCGGTTCGGTTCGGTTAATCGTTTTTTACCAATTAATGCTCACCCCTAGCCAACACACGCAGCAGATATTGCCCATTATGTTGAAAAGCACCCAAGCAAAGAATAGACACATTATCATTTGCGAGAAGGTCTATGGTTGATGAAGCAGGAAAAAGAATAAAATTTCATTCCACGTATCAGGTAACCCAGGTAAGCACCAGTGGCTACAATCAGGTATAGGTAAGTAATCATTCCACTTGCCAACATGTGCATCGCTCCTGAAAGCTGACAAGCAGGTTATATGAAGTATGGTTATAGGAACTGTCATATTTTTTATAACCTCCAATGTGATGTCTGAAAATAGGCTTTTGTCCCTCCCTTCAGTTCCTGATGTTGGGTGCTTGGTAACATTGCAAAACCTATGGGATCGATCTCTGATGCAGATAACCAGGACCATTATTAGTCACGTTGAAGAAAGCATGTACCACTTGCAATGAAATCTAGCAGACAAGAAAGAAAATAAATAGATTTTAAACAAGCAGAAGAACAAAATTTGCACAAATGGAAAATAGCCAAGACTGCACTTGAAAATCACAAGTGTCAAATTTCAGAAGCCTTTTGAGGGGACATGCACAGCTCAAGTAGAGAAGTATGCTTGTGGAAGAGAACAATAATGGCTGCAACTCTTGCTGAAGAAAAGTTAATATTATCTTCGACAAGAACAGGTAGCTTCAAAACAAAGAAACTTGCAGCCATAGACTAAGTAGTTTTAGAGCAGATACTAAACTGAGAAACTTAAAATGATTGTGAACACAGCATCACTGTTTTAGTATTGAAGAAGTACCTCCAGTGAGACGGCTCAAAAGTCCTAAAGAAGACGTGTGTTCTATTTGTATCAATCGTGTTCTTCACCCATAATGCCCAAGTTTCCAGTGCTATTCTGAAGGCAGCAGGAATTGACATTCCAAGCTTCACTGAATTCCCAACCTGGAAATAGCAGCCCCTGTCCAGAATACAATTTACTTGTATAAGTATTGTTCAGATCATACCCGTGGGATGAAAATAATATTAAGAAAGCAGCCATTTCCAATCTATAACGATTAACAAGTCTTTCACAAATTAAAATTATGTGCATAAAGGAAGACAGCAGCTCTGAGTGTGAAAATATTCATGCCGAGACAGTACATCCATGAAAATTGAAATTTGATTACACAAACCTTGTTATTGTCAAGGCAGTCTGTATCAAACAGACTTCTTATACGAGACATTGTTAAATGATATACCAGAACCTCTTCTGGTCAAGGAATTGAATTATTTTGAAATGCATAGAAACAGATGATTTCACAAACTTTTGTTTATATATAATTAGGACAGCTAATGTGAATAAAACTATAGAACTTGATGCATAGAATATTTATCAATTTCATAAAAATAAAATAAATATATAAATTAGGCTATAATTCATAAGTTTATCCGTCTACCATATCCCACTTTTCTGGCAAGAAAAAAGAAAGTATGTCATCTGTATGATGATATATCTAAGCTCATATACAGTTTTCTTTTCAAAATTTGTCAGTTATTTCTATTTTCATGAATTCTTGAATGATCTGTGATACAGGTCACATTTACAGGTAATTTGTTAGCAGGGTTAGGTTTGAATTACAACCCTATTCTAGCTACAAATATAGATGAATTGGTAGTGAATAGCATCAAGAATTTAGCTTGTTTGGGTTTGAAAAATAACCAGAGAAATTCAATAGAAATATAGTCAATAAAAAAAAATTCCTAGGGTTGGTTTGATGCACTGCATGGAAAGTGCATATTGGATTTTCACATACAATTAGTCCTATTGCACATACATTAATACTGCTAAAAAGAGTATATTTCTATGAATAACATTTCTATCCTGGTACAACCGAATATATAATATCCTCTCACTAATGAATGGTTCCAGGTAATAATATTATTTTTCTCAATGAATACAATGACAGTTAGGAGTATCCAGAACTGCTAATCAGAACACGTTGTTTCTCAAGTCATATTACCAAGGGCTTCACCAGCGACATTTATTTAAACCAATAGCCAACAAGAAGTGACAGCTGTTTCATCTTTGCTGCGGCTAGTTCTCTCTATGATTCTATTTAGAAAGTGTAAGAATAATGGGAACTAGAAAGCTGTAAAAATTTTCCTCAACAAGGAATGAAGAGGCAGGTAAAAATAATCTAAAAATTTATACTTTGAGGAAAATTATAGTTCTATGCTATTAAATGAAAAGCTAAAAATGATATTTTCTTTGGTTTCAAGCATATCCCATCTAATCAAATAAATTTAGGTAACTTTTCTCATTAAGTGGTACAAGCAATTAGAGGTATTGTCTTATCAAGAAGATTGGTTCAAGAAAAATTAGTATATAACAGCATTTGAAGTTGCTGCTACACTATAGCATCAGGTAATATTTCCTCGGAATCACCATCAAAATGCTTGTCAGGGTTTGCATAGTGGTAATGATTGTTAATAACAATGATGGCCATTATTTCACAAATAATGATTGTTAACTTTGTCTAACAATTCACAAATGATTGTTAACGTTTCTCAAAATGCTTGTCAGGGTTTGCATGGTAGTAATGATTGTTAATAGCATCCAATTCACAAATGTAATTAGCGATGTTTTAAACATAAAAGTTATTAATTGAAAGAATTTTAAAAATAACAAATTTGTATCAAGTTTCTAATCTCTTAAATGCATATTTCTCTTACATATATTATAAATAGAATTTCTCCCCATCTTAACAGCTTCAAAGTTGCTGCTACACCATATAGCATCAAGTAATGCCTCCCTCAAAATCACCATTGAAATGGTTGTCACGGTTTACATATTAGTAATGACTGTTTACTGTTAATGATTATTACAACTATTATGTAATGGCCATTAATTGCATTTAATTCACAGGTGAGATTAGCGAAGTTTTAAAACACAAGTAATTAGGTGAAAGTACTTTAAGAATTTGTTCGGTATAAATGAAGTTTGATAAAGTTTTATGTACTTCATTTGCAAATCTATACATTTCATGGTTGGTATAAGTAAAAACTCATTTGGAATTCTATCTCATTAATTCCACGGAATCAGTTATACTTGAACCAATTCCTATCAAATTTAGTAGCATTCGCAAAAGAACTCTAAATTAGCAAGACTACAAATTTAACTTGATTTTGACTTGACTAAAATTAGTTGACTTAGCAAATGAATTCTATGTTTAATAGTTAGGATGCCAAACATGAGAATTCAGTTACAAATGAATTTTATTAATGAAATTCATTGGCAAATGAAATGAATTCCTCATCCATTTGATCCAAACACTATGTAAAGATAACAAATGTGTTTCAAGTGGTCTAATCTCCTAAAAAGCATAATTTTTCTTTTACCATAAATTGTATTTTCCTCGTATCATATTTTTAGTTATATGAGATCTCCTAAGATTGCCAAAAATTTCCACCAATCACACACTCTTTGCGGGGCAGGGAAGAAGGGGGGCGGGGTGGGGGGAGTTGGGTGGATGGGTGTTGTTGATTGGAAAAAAAATAGCAGAGATGATCATTCAAGAGAATCACCACATTTTTATTCCAACTTTGAATCTTCCAAGTCCAGAAACACATTCAGATGCAGCTCTTGAACTTCAGAATCAAAGAGTATTAATTAAAATAATTAGGATTAGTAAATAGCCATATACTTGCTTGCATAAAGCAAGGGTGAACTTCAGAATCAAAGAGTATTAAAATGATTAAAGTTAGTTAATAGCCATATACTTGCTTGCATAAAGCAAGGGTCCAATAAACAATATGGACTACTCATGACAGATGCTTGCACTCCAAACAGCTGGGTCTTGAAAAGACCAAGACAGTCGACAATGAAAAACATTAAAATTTCCTTGTAAGGTAACCATAATCATAACTGTTTCTAAATTTGGATCTTGTCTTTGAAATTGACTTACAGAACTAGAAATGGGTAGTTGCATTACTAGCGAATAAGAATCAAATCAATAATTGCAATTTCATTTTCAAAACAAAACTTTGAAAAATCTAATTTGAGGATGCCTGTAGCTCAGTAACTTCCTGGAGAAGAATGATACTTTCTCTTCCCATACAACAAGAGGAATGAAGGAATTCAATATTAATTGAACCATAATTGTCTTTCATGTTAATCATAATGAAGGAATTCAATATTAATCAGAATTAAGCTAATAAAATATATTAGTTAAGAAAACATAGTGTTATCAAGATTCTCGAAGAAGAGGCAGGTAAAAATGGCTAGAAAGCAGGTACTCCATAAGTATGCAGAATCGTTGAGGTTGGTTGTGAGGTAAAAAGAAAATAGCAGCCTTTAAACATGCTTAAACATATTTAATCATCCAGCAGCAAAATGCACAAAATTGGTGGAAAGTCTGCGGTAAAAGTGGAAGGGTAGACTAATTCAAAAAGATGGTTATTAGCATAGATTTTACTAATATAGAAGAGACATAGCGCCATCAGACTGTGCAACAAAAGGGTAATAAGATATTCGCATTATTTGGCATTTAAAAGCTGAAAAATACTCTTAAAAAATCAGAAATTTTGTAAATACATAGATTCTGAAAGATAGCAAATGCACAGTTCAAATGAATCAGAACATGTGCTAATGAAATCAAATAGTATTGTCTAAAAAAATACATTGAATAAAAGATATATCTAAAAAGGGATGTAAGCATCCACAATAAGCTATACTTCATATATATTATATATGAATTCATTACAAGAGAAACAGAAGTGCACATGGAAATTTTAAGTAGGAAAACTTACGTTTCAAAGAGCTTTCCAGGCACCCACCACTGTCCTGTGTTGAATATGAGAACATCTGAATTAACCCACTCACTGCTAATATCATCCAACATGTCCAATCTAAGTGTTGAATTCACCCGCTTTGGTGCATGTCTAGGCATCCAACCATGTTTCACCAAGAAAACTGACCGAAAAAACTCAATGGTGAAATTAAAGGAGTTGAACCGAACACCTAAAAATCTAATCTGTTTTGTTATCTTATTTCTGTTGACCTCATAAACACTCTTCTTATCCTCAACACCTGTCATGAGCAAACATATTGATGACTCCCACTGTGTTCTACTCATAGAATCACCCACAAACACAACCCTTTTATTTTGAAACCTTTCCAGTATATCATTTACATTGAACCTTGGAATATCACAGTTCTTGGGTTTCCACCTCCATTTAAGATAATCTTCATCATTCCTCCCATTTCCCAAGCAATTGAATCCTTGTTCTACAAAAGGACATTCTGAAGCATTGTATAAAGGGTAACTATTATCCACTACCCAATTTCCTTCAAAAATATTGCACTCTCCTATTGAATCATTGGATTTTGATATCCCAAAACCCTGAAAGGCTTGAGTAAGGCTTGGCAGTACATAAATGTAACCACTTCCAATGGCTATGAGAAATGAAAGCAAAGATCCAAACACAACAAGCACCCTAAACCACTGTGAGACTGAGCTCGACCGGTTTACTCTTGGGTTTGCATAATTTAGAGATCTTGGGCTCCCAACAATCAAAGCCTTTTGGTTGAATGACTTACTCCTATTGAAAGTAGTCATTATCAAAATCAACCATGTTGTTGCCAAGACTCAACAAACGCTCTTCTCATAGTAAAAAGACCAAAAATTCAAACATCCCCAATAATACAAATTTACAATATGAACAACCTCGACTCCAGTATAGATCAATCCAACAACTACCAACCCTACCATTATCATACCAATATCAGTTCAAACTGACACCAACTTGCAATATTTTTTCAAAGTACAACAAAAGCATTATTAATGCAACTTAAAAGCGCAAAGAGACCAAAACACGAACTCAATCCGAGAACTCAACAATTTCAAAGTTTAGAACAACCTTTTGATCACAACCCATTACAGAAATAATAGAGAAACCAAAAGGGTATCCTTCAAATGTAAGGAGAAAAACCCAGATGAAAAATCCAATAATTTCAGGAAAGTTCGATGAACTGGCGAAGAAAATATAAATACGCTATAATTACTAGATTACTGGTTGATTCAGAGTCTGAGAGAAGTCACCATTAATATATTAAAATCTTGAACAAAAGTAGAACTGGAGAGATGGGAGCAGAAATATCCGAGAAATGGCAGAATTGGAGATAAAAAGTGGATTCAGGAGTGGAGATCGGAGGTAGTTGAGAAAAAGAGAGGAAGAAAGCATAGCATATGTCAAACAAAAACAGAAAGAAACCATAAGAGGTGGTTGGAGATTTGATGGTTGTCTGTTGTTGTTTTTTTTTTTATTTTTTTCCCTTCTCTCAGACAAATTTACCGGCGAGTCCCCATAGTTTTAAAAATACATTAAAATGTCTCCGTAATTTAATTTTGTCTACTATTTAGTATGGATGGCTACGATCAGATTTGCGACCAATTTTATAAAATTTATATTAGATTCGTTTAAAAAATAAAATACTATTTATATCATTCGTTCAATTTTGGGTCGAATTGAGTCGGATAATGAGGTAGAGGGGTGGATGGGTATATCCATTTTATATATTTTTTTCTTTTTTCTTTTCAAAAAAAAAAATTTAGTGTTATTTTCTCTTATATATATATATTTTTATTTTTTTTCCTACATATCTATACAATATAGTTTATATTTCACATAAAAAAACTATAAATTAAAATATATATATAAATTAAATACATATAATATTAAAAAATTAAATATATATATATATATATATAATTAGGTCGGGTTATATCATTACCCGAATCTAACTCAAGTATATATTAAAAAATCCGCTTCGTCCCATTTGCTAAACGGATTAAGTATTACCCACCCCATTAAGATTGGATCGAATTGGATGTCCGACGGGACAAATGAAATTGTCATTCATATTATTTAATAACTCCATTCATAATTTGGTCTTTTAAAGTATGATCAACTAAAAAAATAAAGCGAATGGTAGTCTAAAAAGTAAAATACCCTCAACTAACCTAAATTATCTTTCCCTTTCTAATGATGATCTTCTACTTCATCACCACCAACACCACCACCTTATTTTTTTATTTTTAATTAACAAAAAGCACTTAAACCTAAGAAAGAAACCATGAGGAAGGAGAGGGAGGGAGGGAGGGAGAGATAGAGAAGGGGAAAATCTAGAAAAATTATAACCCAGTTCACTGTAGAAACCTAGAAAAGCTATAACCCAATTCAAGTTTCAGCCTCGGCTCCATTTCCACCACTTGTGGTGAATTTTTTTGGTTAGTTGAAAATTTAGAAAATGATGAATTTTTTTAGGAAGTAATAACAAAGAGAGATTGATTGAGGGGGAAAAATGGTGATTGAGGAAAAAAAAAAAGAAACTTGAAAAAAAAAAAAAAAAAGAGATTGGCAAGAAAGAGAAGGAAAAGAATTTAATGAAGGGTAAATTTGTCTTTTTATATAAAATTAACAACAAATGTTCACCTCATGGACAGAAGGACTAAGTATTAGATGGGATTAATTAAATTATATGGACATTTTAATGTATTTCTAAAAATACAGAGACTCACTATAATATTAACCTAAAGTCAGAGACGAAATAATAATTTGCTTTATTATTATTTTGTAAATTTTGTTAGGGTAGCGATATTGTTACATCTCACTTTTGAGATATGACGGTCCTAGGGCATAGGTAGCCATAAAGGCACTGACCACCCGTAAAACTCATACCTGCCATCAAATTCATCATGGTATCGTACACCAGCCAATAAACAATAATAGATATCACATATAAATCATTATTTCCCAATATTAGAACTTGCTTGACATCTACTCACTTCACACTATGATTCCAATTAAATAATTCATAACAACCATCTTACTTATTTATCAATTAACTTGTACATATTCCTTATCATCATATTGAAATCTATTCTTATAAGTCATCCATCATTATTATACAACATTCATTCATAATATTATATTTCCTTTACGCAATTAAGGATAAATCTTCTCATATAAATTATTACCCTTCATATACAATATAAAGTCTAATAATGTCCTATCAATACAAAACATATATTATTTAAATAACTTTTGACTTCCAATGACTATGAAGCAACTAACGATTTAAACATCCAAATTTTAACATATACACACACAATTTAAGTATAAACTTATACATATATGCACATAACAAAAATAAAGTTTGCTTTGTTGCACTGATCTCAAGTGTAAAAGAATACTTGAGAAGCCTTTTTGCTACTTTACAGCCTTCCTGTAAAAAAAATTTGGGAATGGGAGTGAGTTTATAACTCAGTGAGTAAAAACTATACTACCATGAATTGCGCGATTCGGTGTTCAATGTTAGTTCAAAAGAACGATACTTGGCTGACTCATTTATATACATATATCTCATAAGAATGATATAAGATGGCAAATGTCACATAGTACATTTTGAAATTTAAATCAAATCAAAATCTTGTGAATTCTTAAAATTTTAGTTCAAATAACGAACGACATATAATATAATTGAAAACAAATATCAAATAACAAATGTCTTATAATACTCTTAGAAACTTAATTCGAATAACAAATAACCTATACTACTTTAAAAACCTTCATTAAAATACAAATAGCTTGTAATATCGTTCAAATCTTCCTTCAAATAACAAATAACTTGAAATACGATTCAAATACGAATATAATTAATAAATACATTTCAAAACTTCTTTTAAATAGTAACTATCTCGTACTATTTTTAAAATCTTTCTTCAATAGATGAGAGCGGATTTTATTCTCACTTTCTCATCGACACTACAATAATGACAACTCTTTTTGCAGAGCATTTGCCACACATTTTGTACTACCTATTAAAACTTCATTCATATAATAATATAAAATCATATATTTAGTAGAAATCTGGTCTACAATGGATGAGTGCGGATCTTGTCCTTGCATCTCATCAAAACTACAATAATGGCAAGAGCTCTTCTTGCAAAGCAATACCATACTTCTTACGCTAGGCGAGCCAGGCCAAGTGGCTAGGATAATACCTCCTTCCATCTGAAGTTGATACAGTGTACACTGCCCGATGTTCCCTACACCGGATAAGGAGATCTCTGCTTGAAAACTTGAAATTTAAATGAAAGTAATTTATAGAACATATAACATATAATACTATATTAATTTATAGATTCCCACATAGGGGACTAAAATAAAGTATTAAATTACATATAAAGATTTTGTCAAGTTCAAGTGCTCACTCAGGAGACTACAATAAAAAATATAAGATACTTCAATAATTCATTAATGGAAATTTATTAATCACATATAAAATTAGAATGAACTCATTAATGATAATTTTTTTTTTTGATAAATACTTTTAAAACCTTTAAACCTTAATGAACATATATAGTTTTACAAAAATACATGAAATGGACTTCTATGAACTTACCATTTAATATTTCAAATAAACATACATATATAAAATTCAATAGACATATCAAGGAGGTTTTTCAATTAAACTAAACATTATAAATTTTGATATAAATAGGAACTATGGTTCTTTGGAATTTTAGGAAAACTTAAACATCAATTTGGATTTATGGTGTTGTGCTAAATCTGCAAGTGTACAGATCGTGGGCAAGTAATAGTGTGTGAATAGAGTGTCGATCCCACAGGGAAGGTGTTGACAATTACCAAAAAATATGATTACTCTATTATTTAGAAAATTAATTCAGTTGTGAAG
>CATKHJ010096819.1:0-12138 GCA_949750685.1 Vernicia montana | reverse complement strand
CATGTAACCTTAGTCTTATAACTTGTTTTCTTCAAATCTAATTATGGATTCTCAATTCTTACTCTTAACTATCAATTATCTCTTAACCATTTACAAAATACCCAACTTAATTCTAGGGTTAACACATATTAGGGTTTCTATGGATCTAGCTCAATAAAACTCATATCTTGTAATTAATGCTATAAACATCATCTATTTAAACTCATAATTAAGCATTAAAACTTAATCAAACAAATCTCAAATAGAAAATTAAAGATTAGAAGATTTACCTCAAAGATTTTCTTTTAACCTCAAATCCATAAATCTTCCAAATCAAAAATAAATCTGCTTAGATCTTGTTTATCCTTTGATATCTTGAGTATAAAAGACTAATCTTAGCCTTAGAAAAACATATATAGTGTTTGATAGGGTTTAGAGGCTGTTAGGGTCGGAGAAAAGGAAGAAATTTTAGGTTTTCTCGCAATTGAGCCACTGCTGTCTTTTATAAGCCCCGATGGATGTTGCGGTCGCAATATGCCAGTCGCAGTCCCGATTCTCATATCGCAGTCGCAACATGGTCGTCGCGGTCGCTATTCAGTACTGTTCATGTGAATGTTCCTTCTGATATCACGGTCGCTACACACAGGTCACAGTCATATTCTCTTTCAGCCAAATTCTCAAATTCAGGCAGAGAGATTCGCGGCCGACTTCACGTCCAAGGTCGCGGTCGCAACTCTCTGTCGCGATCGCGACTTCCTTGTGGCGAGTGCGATTTAGGTCCTGCAGTCCCACTTAACAAATTTACCTTCAAACCTTAAGAAATTCAATCCTTATTCATTCATACATATGAACTAATACTCAAACATATGGTCAACAAGAAATCTATATAAACTTGGGTATTATGTTATCCTTGCATTTCCAATTCAATCAGTTACAACACTTGCCACTCACTTGACTTAGATCACAAAAAAATTCACTCACATTCTCATAGCATGACAACTCACATACATCATTCATCCATACTTACTACATAGAAGGCTAATATATAGTTGAGGTATTACAGTATATCAAGCCTTTTACCTCATTTTCACGGACACTTTATGCTTTCTGAACCCTTTCCAGCTTATATCTTTCCTCCTAAAGCCTAAACTTCTCATTTTTATCTTAGTTTAGCCAAGATTTCTTCCATATATCTTAATTAAGCATAAGATTTAAAGAAAAGATTAAGGATTCAAGAGTGAAGCTTCCTCCTTTCTTCTTTATAGGCAAAAGGGAAATCTTAAGGAAAACTTTCTAATTCTTTAATTAAAGTTGGATTATTGTCACACCCCTACTCCAATGGTGTGACGGTCCTAGGGTGTGGGTAGGTTTAAGATCACCAACCACCTGTAGAACCATCTAAACAAACAACCTGGTGTGAACCCTCAATTTCACGCCCTTAAGATACTGCTGCAATTTGACACCTGCTAAATTTCGTGCACTACGCAGAGCCGGTACGACGGTCCCGCTAGCCGGTTAGCGGGCAAGGGTCAAAGGGGCATATAATAACCTGGTTAATGATTTATTTCTTCCAACACAGACTGATATCACTTTTTCGACCCTAATTGGACTTTCTATACCAGACAGCATTTTTCCAAAATTGACTACCAAAATGTCCGATAATTAATTTCGAATCTACCGCCACTGACCGGTAATTTTTTAGACTTCAGAATACCCCGAAACTCCTGAAAACTGACCCAAAAATCAAACTGGAGAGTGAAAAGGGCCAGAACCAGAGACAGCTTGCGAACGCCTGCGAGCCATGCCACCACGTTCATGGGCTACCTCCGCAGACGCACCAGATGTCTCGAGGACACTGCGCATCATCTGGCGTGTTTGTACAGAGGTTGACATGTCAGCTCTGTGCTGACACGTCCACCAAAAGGCCTGGCGCATCTGCCAGGCCTTCTGGCACATCCGCAAATGTTCTGGCGGACGTCCACGAGCGCGTCTCGTGGCTGACTCCCTTTTTTGCAACGCGTTCATGGGCTGCCTCCGTAGACGCACCAGATGTCTCGAGGACACCGCACGTCATCTGGCATGTTAGTACGAAGGCTGACATGTCAGCTCTGTGCTGACACGTCCGCCAGAAGTCCTGGCACGTCTGCCAGGCCTTCTGGCGTGTCCGCAAATATTCTGGCGGACGTCCACGAGCGCGTCTCTTGGCTGACTCTCTTTTTTGTAAAATTTCATTTTTGCCCCTCCTTTAACCCACTTTTTAAGCCCTTTTTAGTCTTTTTACCCTACATCCACCTCCTATAAATACCTCACTCCCTCACCATTTCAACACATCCCTTGAGTACTTGTTGATTGCTATCCACTTGCTCTTTTCTCTCTCTCTCTCTAATTAATTTTCTCACTCATTTTGAGTAATCATAATTAATTAATTTTTTTAATTAAGTCTTCACTCAATTTGGTTAATTAATCACTCTAATTAATTAATATTTTTAATTAATTAAAATTGGGTAATTAAGCAATCAAATTAAATTTTCAAAATCAACCTTGTTTCACAAAACGGAACTCTGATCCGGCAAAACCACTCTCCCACCACACAAACCCATAAAGAAAGTATAATCTATTACCCTCACTCAAACCCCAAATCAAATCAATCCAATCAAATCTGATCGATCCTTAAATCCCTCCACCTCATCGTGGAATGAACTACGTGGGTTTTAATTCCTATTCAATGGGGTACGTAGGCAAGCTTGAAATCTAAATCCAAGTTTCAAATACAAATCTCAATCAATCTCCTTCCCCTTTTATCTTCCATGTAAATGTCAATTTATACTTTTCTTATAAATTTTAAATTAATGTAATTAGTTAATTATTTTTAGAGTTAAGGAGCGATTTGTAATTCTCCTAGAATCCATAAGGACTAGAGAGAACACTCTCCTTAACTTGTGGAAGTTTAAATACTTGTCTTTTATTTTTCCATACATTTCATAAATATTCCATGATCATACATTTTATAATCATCATTAATTACTTGTCATCCATGAAATCAATTTTCAAGTCAAATTATCAAATTGAGATTATTTTAAAGCCAAAAACCTAAACCCCAAGTTCAACTTGGTTCGAGGACTAGTGACTTTATCCTTTGGTAAATTAATTAAAGATTAAATCAATTAGAGTCAAATTGGATTTTTCCTTAATTTTTCCATTTAAATAAATTAGGGTGGCGACTCCCGAACCCTTTCCAAAACTCAAAATAATTTTTTGAGGCAATAGCCGCTTCCAATCGTGAGCACCAAAACTCGTACCTAACCTTCCTTAAAAATCACTCGCCTTTCCTTAAGGCATTTTCCCAAGCGAAGGGAGGGGCGTTCGGGCGAGACCTCATACCTGGATCAATAATAATAATTCTTATAAAGCATTAAACTTATCATTCGATATTCATATCCATAACATTCATAACAAATCCATATCCAGTGTTCACTATGGATCAAGGATCAACGTAAACGATCATTCATAATGAACAATGGCAAAATAATATTTCAAAGAATCATTCTATCTATAATTGCACCTTAAACATAATACTATAGAGAACTATAGAATGAACATCCATAACTATTACAATTAATAACATATAGGAGTCTAAAATAATACATTAATTAGCTTCTTGTGGAGAAAGGATTAAGAAGCTCTATCACCAACCAATCTATCCTCCTCAACTCTAACACCTGAAAACTACAATTGAAGAGGGGTAAGCATTTGTGAACCCTTAATTTCACACTTATATATATATATATATATATATAAGCCAACCAAGCTAACGGTTGACGCAGGCTGTTCTGCGGTAGTGGGCGCACTTTCCAAAAAAATTTCAATTTTTTTCTATTTTTACTCCTTTTGGCACCAAATCCCACATCGAAAAATCATAAGTTTTCATCCCATACTTCACCCTATATATAGGGGTCCAACCATTCATTATTTTTCATCTTCTAATGAGCTTGAAAAGTCGTTGCATCAGGCAAACCAGTCCTTTAGCTTGGTCCATCAATGAATGAGCCCCCGAGTTCCAAAGTTTCATTTTCTTTTTGATTTGCATTGCTCCTTGCTTTGCAAAGTAAGTCAAAAGGGTTCCGTCCTGCCATCCGAAGTCCGTCGTGCCGCCGTCCGAAGCAAGTTCCATCCTCCCATCCCCATGCCGCGAAAGAGCAAGGTAAACTTCTTTTCCTTTTTTTATTTATTTAATTTATTTTTTCCTAATTGAGATTCGCTTTTAATTAGTTAATTAAATTGGATCACTTAGGTTGTTAGTTAAATTAATATTAATTAATTCAACTTGGTAAAACAATTAGGTTAGTTAATTAATCCAACCCTCCCTAAATCAATCAATTGAAACATGATAAAAGGCTAGGCTAAAAACCCCCTTCATAAGAAGAAAGAACTATGTGGGTTCTGATTCTCATTCAAAGGGATACGCAGACATACTTGGCTCAAGCATCGAATCGAATTAAAATAAATCAACTTCTCCCCCATCACTTTCTTTTGCGTTTGCTTTTGAATAAATAAGTTGTTCATGCATTCTTAAACTGTTCATGAAATCTATTTTTAAGTCACTTCTATATTAATTTCCAAACTTATTTTGTTAAGATAAACTGAAAATCTAGTCCTCGAATCCTCTTTGGTTTCGAGGCTAGTGAACTTTTCCTTTGGGATAAAATTGGAGATAAAATGGGTTTTTACCTTATATTTTCCTAAATAAAAATAAATTAAGGTGGCAACTCCTCAAATGCAATATTCATAATCCAAATCAAAAGAATAAGCCCGAGGGTCTCATCGTGAGTTCTTTTCCCAAATGAGCATTTTGATTCCTCTTTTAGCGGATCGGACCGATGCTCGAGCGAAGCCTCACAGCCTTCAACTTAATGAGATTATGAAGTATATTTATACCTATGGGTTCTTAAAAGATAGCAATAGGAAATTCAATAATTGAATATCAAAAGTTTATAGCAACAACCAATATGGGTTATAACAATAACAATAACTTGCCTACACGAAATGGCACCAAATCAAATCAAATTTTGATAGAACAATAACAAACGGTCAATCAAATTGTAATACAAATGGGTGGGACGAAACCACCATCTATAACAAACTTAAAGGGCAGTAACTTCTCCCTTTTTAAGGCATACTCAGCCAAGCATACGCCTAGAGCACATAGTCCTCTCTAGGTATAACACTGACATATTTGACTCTATCAATTGAGTCACCGGTGCATACGGTCTAATGGTTTATCCCCCATTAGTAAAGGCATTCTATCACAAATGGTTTAGCTAGGTCAAGTTTGGTAGATATAATATCAATAAACAATTAGCCTAAATGGTCATCAATTCAATCAAAAGGTTTCAATGATTTCAACATCAATGAATCAATTTGCTATTTAAGAATAATAGCAATAATCAATAACAATGAATGATAACAATATCGATAACAAAAATAACAATTTAAGAAGATTGACAATTCAATCAACTCGGGTTCAAAGGATCAATGAAGAATGATTTCATTCAAGGTAGTTCACAAGCATAAATATAATTCATAACTCACCTCAAAAGCATAAACAATCCAAACCCAAGTTCAAACACTTTATCTTGGATGAAATTCCTTAAAACCTTGGCCTACACAAAAATGGCCAAGAATGACAATCAAACTAGAGTTCACAACTCTAATCCTAAGGTTGAATTCTCCAATTCAAAGATCCAATTCAAAGAAAGAATAATCCATTCTTAAATCCAATAGTAATTATAACACAAAACCTTTAAAGAACAACTTATATCCTCTAAGGTTCAAATTCTAGGTTAACAAATATAATCCATCTATCAATTAATCACTAATAATAAACACCAAAAATAACCTCTATCTAACTATAAAAAGATGTTAAAAAAAACTAATAACAAAACCTATAAAGATTTATGAAGGATTTAACACTTACCTTAATAAATCTCCTTTAAACCAAATCCAATTCTTTCCAAGAATCAAAAGGAAATCCACTTAGATCTTGAGTATTCATTGCTTCTTTAAGGATAATTAAATGAATCTTGGCCTTAGGTGAGCATATATGGTGCTTAAGTAGGGTTTACGGGGCTGTAGAACCGTAGTAAAAGAAAATAGATCTAATTTTTCACGTTTTGGGCGGAACTGACATTATATAGTCCCAGACCTTGAATGTGCATTCACCATACTTGAACAAGTGTTCAACCCCTGATGAATGAGCGTTCACACTTTTGAAGGGGCCTTTATCCATAATTCTAGATTTTGTTACTGTTCATATATAGGGGTTTTGAACGAGCGTTTAAGCCTGGAACAGCCCAAAACTTCATCCAAATTACTCCCAATTCTACAAATAACTCCCAAACTCATTCCAACATATCAAAACAACCTTCCATACATAATACACAACCAAAATGCATCCAAAAGTTCCCTTCCAATGCAACTAACACATTCAAGCTTCAATCAAAACGCAAAGGAATATATATACAATACATAATGTATAACTCAAGCTCAATCATATAGTCAAGACATATACACAAATCAAACTCTGCTACATCTCTTTTCATGTCACTCCACCAATAAAAACCTCTCACATCATGATACATCTTCGTCGCGCCCGGATGCACATTGTACTTAGCGAAATGAGCCTCTTTCATTATTTGTTCCCCTAAGTCATTAACCATAGGAACACACAATCGAGTGCCACATCTCAATACACCATCCACAATGGTAAATCCGTGAGCTTTGCCTTCTCCCACATCATTCTTCAACTTCACCAACTAAGGATCCTTGTCTTGTGCAGCTTTAATATGATCAATTAAGAGTGGTTTGACTTGAAAGTGAGCTAAAAGCACTTTAGAATCATTCATCTCAAACCAAACACCCATATCATACAAGTTTTTTATCTCCCTTGCCAAAGATCTTCTTTGCACTTGTATGTGGACTAAACTTCCCAATGATTTCTGACTCAAAGCATCTGCTACCACATTCGCCTTACCTGGATGGTATAAAATATCACAATCATAGTCCTTAAGCAATTCTATCCATCTCATTTGCCTAAGGTTCAGGTATTTTGTTCAAAGATATATTTTAAGCTCTTGTAATTTGTATAAATCTCACACTTCTCACCATAGAGATAGTGTCTCCAAATATTCAAAGCAAACACTATATCTGCCATCTCCAAATCATGGGTTGGGTAATTCAGTTCATGCCTTCTCAACTGTTTAAAGGCATAAGCTATTACCTTGCCATGTTGCATCAAGGCACAACCAAGCCCCACTCTCGATGCATCATAATAAACTGTGTGTCGCCCTTCACCCGAAAGTAAATCCAATATCGATGCAATAGCAAGACAAGCCTTTAGCCTTTGGAAGCTCTCTTCACAATCATCAGACCACTAATACTTCACTTGCTTTTAAGTAAGCTTAGTCAAAGGAGCTGCTATTTTGGAGAAATCCTGAACAAATCTCTAATAGTAACCCACTAAACCCAAGAAACTCCTAACTTTCATCACATTGGTAAGTCTGGGCCATTCAAGAATCACTTCCACCTTCTTTGGGTTCACTTGTAATCCATCCTCATTGATTACGTGTCCCAAAAAGCGCACACTGTCAAGCCAAAATTCACACTTGGAGAGCTTAGCATACAACTGATGCTCTCTTAAAGTCTGCAACACAATGCAAAGGTGCTCTTCATGCCCTTTTTGGTTCTTTGAATACACTAAGATGTCATCAATGAACACAATAATAAACTTTTCCAAGAATGGCTTAAAGACCCAATTCATCAAGTCCATAAAAAGTAGCTGGTGCATTTGTTAACCCAAAAGGCAACACCAAGAACTCATAGTGGCCATATATGGTCCGAAATGTTGTCTTGCTCACATCTTCCTTTCAGATTCTCAAATGATGGTAGCCCGATCTCAAGTCTATCTTTGAGAAGTGGCTTGCACCTTGCAATTGATCAAACAAGTCATCAATCTGAGGAAGTGGATACTTGTTCCGAATTGTGACATTGTTGAGTTGTCTATAATCGATACATAATCACATAGACCCATCATTTTTCTTTACAAACAACATTGGTGCACCCCACGACGAACTACTAGCTTGGATAAACCTTTTGTTTAACATATCTTGTAACTGCATCTTCCATTCTTTCAATTCCGCTGGTGCCATGCTATATGGTGGTATGGAAATAGAATTAATCCCCTGTAATACCTTGTGAGGTCTCGTTCGAATGCCCCCCCTCCCTCGGGAGCCTTAAGGAAAGGCTAGTGATTTTTAAGCGGGTTTAGGTACAAGTTTTCGGTGCTCACAATGGGAACGATTATCGTTCCGAAAATTAATTTGATTTTTCAAAGGATTTGGGAGTCACCGCCCTAATTTATTAAATGGAAAAATTAAGGAAAAATCTAAGATTGACTCCAATTCATTAATTTTTGATTAATTTGCCCAAGGATAAAGTCACTAGCCTTCAAACTAAGTTGAGCTTGGGGACTAGATTTTTTATTTTAAATAATCTAAATTTGGCTCTGTGAACCATTAAAATTGCACCTCCAAACGATTGATTTTCAATTACAAACCCATAGAAGAAAACTGGGCCTAAATAAGATAAAAAATGGGACAAAATAGACCAAAACAGTGCAAAAATCGGGTCAAAGCGAGCAGAAAATCGAACCAGTGGTGCCACACGTGCCGCCGGTGGTGCCGCCCATCTCCTCACCTTGCCTCCTCTATAAATAGACCCTCATTCCTTCAAAAAAGAGGGAGGAGAGGAGGAAAATCTGAAAAATAGTTAAAACTCTGTTGTTTCAATACATAAAAATCACTTTTCTATATCCAAATCCATCATCCACCAAAATTATTTCAATTTAAAGTTGTTATTATTTTTTCTGAGTTCCTAAATCTGAAGTGGAGCTCAGATCCAAAGTTAAACTGGCCCCGTTGGCGAGAAAGCCAAGAAAAGTAAAGGTATAATTCATTTCTCTTGCATTTTAAAATTCTAAATTCAGATCTAGAATTCATCTTACATCTTCTTTAGGTCCAAAGCTGAAAAGATCTAAAATTTATTAATTTAGAATCTGAATTAAATTAATAAACCAAATAAATTTTTGTCAAAACCTCTCCTTCGCAAGAAGGAAGAACTGCATGGGGTTTGATTCCCATTCAACAGGATACGCAGGCATGTCAATCTTTAAAGCATCAACTCCAAAATATTTTAAATAATATTTTTCCCTTTCATATTTCATTTATCTTTCTTTTATTGCTTTATGATCATTTATGAATTTCCTTTATTAAATTAATTGAGAAATATGTACTTTTCCTAGTACCCAATAAGGGCTAGAGGAAAGATCCTCTTATCTTATTTTGTTTTCTGCTTATTTCTTTCATAACTGTCATTCATATAATCTTTGCATTGATAATTATTTCATTCATCATCTTTACTCTTGTTCATTCATGCTAGACAATCATCTTTTCATAAAAGTTATTTTGCACCGTATCCAAACTAAAGAAATTTACTGTCTATTACCAAAACCTAATCCCTGAGCTCTCTTTGGTCACTTGTTGATCAGTGTTTTTCCATTGGAATAAAATAAATAATTTGGAGTCAATTTAAATTGGGTTTTCCTTTAATTTTCCCAATTAAAAAAAATTGAAGTGGTGACTCTCTTTGCAACAACAAATCACAAAATCCAATTTTCTGAACTCATAGCGGGTACCAATCATGGAGTTTCTCCCAAAGAGCATTTTGATTCCCTTAGCGGATCGAACCGGTACTTGGGCTAGGCCTCACAGGCTCCTAAGTTTGATTTGACTTAAAAATTGATTTCATGAATGATGAGTATTAATTGTGATTTAAAATGCATGATCATGGTATAATTATGAGTGCAAGGAAAAATAAAGAGCAAGTAATTGAAAACATCCACAAGTTAAAGAGAGTGTTCTCTCTAGTCCTTTTGGATTCTAGGAGAACCACAAGTCGCTCCTTAACTTTAAAACAATGAAATTAACTAATTACATTAATTAAAATTTACAAGAAAGCATAAATTGATATTTAAATTGAAAATAAAAGGGGAAGGGATTAATTGGGATTTGAATTTGATACTTGGATTTAGATTCCAAGCATGCCTATGTATCCCATTGAATGGGGATCAAAACCCAAGTAGTTCATTCCATGGTGATATAGAGGGGTTTAGGGATTGATCAGATTGGTTTGATTTGATTTGATTTGGGGGGATTTTGGAGTTAGTGAGAGAAGATGCTATACCTTCTCTTGGGAGATTTTGAGTGGGCAGAGTGTTTTTCCGGACTGGAGTTCCATTTTACCGGCTTTAGAAATTGGGGAATCCTACTCAAGGAAAGTGAATTTGATGAAATTAACTCAAGGAGGATTAAATTAATTGATTACTCAATGAGAGTACTTAATTACCTAATTAACTAAAAAGATTAATTAATTAATTAATTAATTAACTAAATAATTAACCTAAAATTAATTAAAATCAAAGAGAAATTAATTAATTTAGAGGCTACTCAAAGGGAGTATGGAGAGATTAATTAGAGAGAGAGAGAGTAAGTGGATAGCCAATCTACATAAGCTCAAGGGGTGTTAGCCAATCTACATAAGCTCAAGGGGTGTCTTGAAATGGTGGGGAAAGTGGCTTATTTATAGGCAAAATAATGTGGGGGTAGTTTAGGAAGAGGAAATGTGAAAATACTAGAGGGTAGGGCTATTTGGGAATGAAAAATCAGGCTGGAAGGGCAAAAATGAAATTTCAGTGCACAAGGGGACCAGCCAGAGGCTCTGCCCAACACTCGGTGGATTATTTAATTGCATTTGCTATATTTGTAATTAATAAAAAATTTAATTATTAACATTATTTTGAAAATATATTATTTAATTATATTTATATTTTAAGTAATGGAAAATTTGGTACAATCAATACTTCATGAAATAAGAATATTTTATGAAATTAATAAATTATGTTTTGATTTATAATAGTTTATTTATTAAAAGATTAATTGTAAAATTTAAGAAAATATTGATTTTAATTTTGGTTATTTAAGTTTAAAGTCATTATTGTTATTAAAAAAAATTAAATGAGTTTTGTTGCCTGATTGGTCAAAAAATGGACCAATCAAAATTGTTGTTGGTGTATTGTCGGGTGAAGAATGAAGAGAGAGAGAGAGAAAGAGAAAAGAACCGAGCCCAATCGTCACCTCTGGCCAACCTTCAACCGACACTGCCACTACCACCAAGAAGTCTGTCCGCCGGAGACTCTAGGTGAAGCAACAGCGGTAGAAACAGGAAAGGAATAGCGGCGCACGCCCCATTTGAAGCTTTTCCAGCGAAGAAAGCTTCCAGTCCAGATTTTCACCAATCTCGGCCACTATTCCAAGCGATCTTGGTACCATTTTGAAGCTTATGATCCCAGGAGCATTTTGGTATCCACCTCGACCGGTGGGGACGCTAGTAGCCGCTGGAATTGAAGAGAGCAGGTTTCAATCTCCGCAGCTTTCGAGGCATTTTTTGGCGAATCTAAGGAGAGTGAAGCAACACCGCCGGTATATTTGGGATCAGTGGCTCGTGATCTACAAGATGGTGTAAACGATGTTTCCATCCGCCATCGTCGGCAGCGGCGCGTCGCCAGCCGGTCACCGGCAAGTGGGCCCACGCGGCACCGGTGATCCAGAATTCCAGTGGGCTACATTTCACGTGTACATTGCGATTCCAAAGCTAGTTTGTGAAAATTCGACTTTGGTAAGCCTAGAACGCAATTTTCTTGATTTGTTTCGGTGTTTTAAATGCCCAAAAAATGATTGTTTGGCATGTATTAATATATTTTTAGGTTTAAATTAATAATTTGAATTGATTATGAGATTATATGAATTTGTTTGAGTTGAATTGGTATTATCCATAATTTTCTCTTAATTATATAGTTAATTGTTAACAAGTGAGATTAATTAACATAATTGTATAATTATAAATTAAATTTATGTTCTTTGAATTAATAGATGAATTTGCAATTATTACGGATTTCTATGAATTTATGTATATGATGTTACTTTACTTTGGATAAAGAAATGAATTATTAATTTTCTTTTATAACTGATTATTAACAAGTTAAATTTA
>CATKHJ010096724.1:0-15133 GCA_949750685.1 Vernicia montana | reverse complement strand
TTATTTGAATTTCTTAATGTCAATAATATTTTATGTAATATTAAGAAGTTAAATAACATAAAAATAAAAATTATTATAATGTGATATATAATCACATATTCAGATAATGCAATCAAGTAACAAATTTTCTAGTATCTATAGCTTTAAGTCATATTCAAGGGGTGAATATTTGGAATGATTATTTCTGACGGGATTTTGTCTATTTTGCAAAGTGACAAGTAGGTGTGAGTTAACCAATGAAAGTTTTTATGCATATAAGAGTTAATGGCAGCTAAATGTTCTTATATTTTTCATGGTATTCCCCTTCCTTTATAGTTAAAAAAAAAATCTTATTAATTAGTTATTTAACAAATATTAAAAATCAATAAAAGTCTATTAACATCTATAAATGTCTATCTAAGTTTATAAATTTTTTTTTAAAATAAAGTCTTTAAAAGTCATTCATAATTTTATAAACTCCACATAAATCATTAAAATTTATGAATTCTGCAAAAAAGTTTATAAAAGTTTTAATTGAATACACCCTCCTAAAATTTTTTAATTAGATTTTTTATATTAAATTTAAGTTGATGAGGACTCAAAATGTTAATTTAACTTTAATAATAGAATTTTTATTAATTTCAGTGTGGTCAATTAGTAATATTACTATAAAAATCTTTTATATAGAGGCCATAATTTAGATTTTTTTTTTCTTAATTTAAGTGGGGTTAATTGACATTCAAATAATTAAAGGTGAATGGCTGTGTTACACGCCTTGGAAACTTGACTAATTTTTCTTGGATTATCTTGTGTACATTTCTATTTTACATATGACACAACATATGGGTTTGAAAATTGAATATGCATAAGATATAATAATAGAGAGTAACAATCACTGTCCTATATATATATATAATTTTTCCTTATTAATATCAGCCCCCCTCCCAATTCCAAAAGAGTCTATTGGCTTAGAACTTGGAAGAAATCAGTGTTCTAATTAATGAAAATAGCTTAAAAAATTCAAACCCCAAGTTGCCAATGGCAAAGTCACTCAAATTTTGTTTTATACAGAAGCTGAAATTGGGCAGATACTGATTTATTTTTTTTTATTTTTTTATTTTTTAATGTCAAAGCTGATTTTTAGAATCTCTTTTCAACAAACAATTAATGCAGATATTACAAAAATTACCACAAAATATCAACATTGTTGGATTCATATATGAACAAATAAGACTACTTGTACTTGAGTTTAAATATTTTTGGTAGATCGATAAATGTTTTTAAAAATAAGATTATTAATATTTGATCTCTTCATTTTTTTTAATACTAAAAACCAAACTCAATTATTGATACGCTAATTAGAATTTATTTTACAACTTAAGTAATTTCATTTCTAATTCATTTCACATAATTTTTTTTTTTTTAAAATGTATTAACACACAAATATAGACATGAAAGAAATATGTACATACTTCAAAATTTTTGAAAAACTACGCTAACTCTTATATCTACCCACACACATTACGCTACTGATGTGGGAGGCAAAATTCCAACTCACTTTTTATTAGTCCATTCACGAAAGAATGAACTCCGTAAATAGAAGATGCACACACCGCACATACAACACACATATTTACTTTTTTTTTTTTTTTTTTGAAATGTATAAATACATAAACACATATTTGGCATAACATTTAATATGCTCTAAACTATAACACTGCTAGCTAATATATGTCATTTTCTTAGTTTGTTTGAGAAAATGGTGGAAATGAAATTTATTTTAATACTCAGAGTAAGTAAAAAATAGTAAAATAAGGCCAGCAACATTGCAACTTGCAACTCCAACCAGTTGCAAAAGTCTCAATCGTCCTGTTCTATAACGAGCAAATTTGGATTCTTTCGAACCACTGTAATTGGTAATGGGAAGGGCTTATGCCAGTTTGCAGCTTGATGTCCTTTATTGCTTCTTTTCTCATTTAAAGAAGAATAAGATGAAGAAGAATTATAATCTGGAAATTGCTTTGTAAAGCTTAAGGTTGAATGATAAATTACTATAGAATTTTGATTAAGATTGAGGTGGAAAATAAAAGAGGTAGAGATGGGAAGTTTTTATTTTTTATTAATATTTTAGAATTATTTTAATTTTTATTAATTGTTAATAACTTATTTATTAATTCATGTTAATTTTAAATAATTTAATTTAATTTTATATTTCTTAAAATGACAATTCAAAAAAATATTTAATTAATTACAAATAAATTTAATGATTCATTGTTTTTTATTAATATTTAATTTATTTTAATTAATTAAAGTTATTAAGTTAATATTTTATTTTTACATATTTTATTATTATATATATTTAATATTAATATTTAAATAAACACATAGCAAATAATTATATTTTTTTTTTGCCCAGAAAATAATTATACATTTAACTAAATTAAAAATGTTTGACTTGATTTTCATGAGAATGACAATATAATTAATAAGGAGACCTATTTTTTATGGACTAGTATTAGGCAAACCAAACATGAAAAATCATAATCCTCCATTTCAATTCTAATTATGGACCTATTTTTTAGCGAACCAAACGAAGAGCTTTATTGGTCTAGAACTCGAAAGAATCATAACTTTTATCTAATTTCATTCCTTTTTTCAGTTATATATTCAATTTTTCGTGGGAGGATACATATATATATATATATATATATATATCAGGATTATACAACAATTTTTTTATATGATTTTATTCTAAATTATTGCATTATTCTTTTGTAAAAGTATATCAAGGAATCAAATACTTAGCTGGTGGCATTGGAATAAGAGCCGTGAGTAGGGCTGATTACGGTACTTGAAAATATCAAACCAAATCGAAATATCGAATTGTTTTAATACTGTATTATAAAAAATTTGAGACTTAGAATAAGAACTGTATCGAAAATTTTAATTTGGTACGGTACTAATTTTTAGCTTATATTCAAACCAAGAACTGTACTGAATTGAACTAACCCGAATTTTAACATAATATCAATTATATATATACTCATAAAAATCTAAACTTTAGGCCTAGGGTTGAGTACAGTATTCAAGGATATCAAATCGAATCGAAATACCGAACTGTTTCAGTACTATACTATAAAAATACCGAACTGTTTTAATACTGTACTGTAAGAAATTTAGAAATTAGGACGAGAATCACATCAAAAATTTTAATTTGATATGGTACTAATTCATAATTCAGTATCAACTTGAATCGAGCCGTGCTCAGTCATTGCCACGAGAAAATATTAAATGGAAATGTAAGACTCAACTCTTAAATTTAATTTTTTAATTGACTTTTAAATTATTGTATATACTAAAACTTATGCTGAGATCACTGTTCCTATAACAGTATAACTATATAAAATAAAACAAAAATTAAATGGGCCTAATTTAATTTGGCTCCAAAGCGCTTCATGAATTACTATTCGTGAGTTAGAACAGTGACTCACGAAACTTTTATTTATTATTATTATTATTTTTTTTACTTTAGCTTTAGCTTTTTTGTTTTTTTTTTTTTTTTTTTTTAACTTTACTTTTAAATGGACTTACTTTTTCAGTTTTTAATTTATTTTTTAAATTTAAACTTTTAAATGGGTAAAATAATATAAGTTTAATTATTTTTAAAATAATTTATAATGAATATGTTATTAATTATAATTGAGTTTAGAGTTTTTTATTATTTGACTTTATTTTTAATAGATTATTTTTACCCACTTAAAAATATTTTTATTTTATCAACTTATTTTAAATTTTAATATATTTATTTATTTTTCTATCACATTTTACCACGTTTTTATATTTCTCTTCGCTCCTGTCATTTTCAAATAAATTTATAATTTTTTTCTCCAAAAAATTTAATAATCAATAAATATTTCTACTTCTTCTTTTATATTCAAATTACTAATTTTAATTATTTTTTCTAATTTTTTAGTTGAAGCAATATAATAATTTTTTTTCTTCTAATCGTTCCTTTGACCAACGGATCCTTAAACCAATTCAAAAAATGTCTTAATACATTAGACATATTTTATTGTAAATATTTTTGTAATATATAAATATTAAATTTTTTAATACCATTTGCATTTATATGTATAATATCATCTCTTATATGCTAATTATATTAATATATAAATTTGTTTCTTCATAAACAGCAGGGTAATGCTGATTTAATTGGTTGTTTAAACTAAAACTTAAGTTATTATATGGAGAAATTCAAATATCTAATTTTATTTATTTATTTATATATATTTATTCAATATGAAATCTTTGCCTCAATAATTAGCTTGGTTGCTCAACCAAGGGGCAAGTAAGTTAATATTGCTTTCTAAAATTTTTGTTTCTTTTCATTAAGTAATAAATTTTTTATTTATGGTTTGGCCCTGAGGATCAAACTCGATTATTCTCATCCACATAGATCATTCATGCCTTTTACTAGTCGGAAGTTTAAATACTCTTTATTCATAAATAATATTCCCTCCATCCATTTTTATCTGTCATTTTTTATTATTTCATAAAAATTAAGAAATAATTAATTACGCTAAATTTCAAAAATAAAATAACTAACTTACTCTAATTGATTATAGAGTAATGAATAATATATGCATTAATTATATAGTAGATGATAATGATAGAATTAGAAAAAAAAAAAAAAAAGTTTTATTGGTTTTCTAAAGTGACAGATATTTTGGAAAAAAAATTACTTCAAAAAACATCAGATAAAAAAGAAATGGAAGAAGTAGTTTATTTTTGTTTTGACACGAAAATTAAAATTTTACTTTTACACTGTGCATGGATGAAGATGAATTTAAAGGGAAGGGAGGGAAATTAGTATCTATTTCGTTTGGTATTGAATTTTTTTTAAAGGGGAAGGGAGCAATTCACCCCATTCCCATTATATAATATGAAATTGGTTACACCTCAAATTGGAGTGTAAAAAATTTGAACTCCTGGTGGGAGATTATAATTTATTTGTATATACCTTTTTATCCTTATCAATTTAACAGTATTCCATATAAGCTCTTATATATCTTTTACGTTAATATTATCCTACATATATTCTTTATGTTTGAATACTTCAATAATATTAATTGGGATTTCTATTGTTTTTCTATAATTACTTTTAACGTGAATGTAATAAACTTATATTTTTTTTAAATGAATTCATTTCAATGTATTTAATTATATTTCAAAATTATTAATAGTGATCTAAATTTTTTATTATTTGAAAATTATTTTCAAAAATTTAATATAATTAGTAGATTTTATTTTTATTGAAAACTTATGGGTGTTCTTATTCTTTTTATTATTTATTTGGTACTTTTTTTTTTAATCTTTTTACAATTATAATTCCTGTCCATTTCCTTCTATTTAAATAAAATAATATTATTTCTCCTTCATTCCATTTATTAATCAAATTTTAATTTGCCAAACTAAATAAGTTGAAAATTTCTTCCTCTCCTCCTTTTAAAATATCTTCCTCTCCTCTCCTCGTCCTATTGTCATGCATAGTGTTAATGTGATCACTAATAGCATTAATTATTGTTAAATTAAGTGATTAATTATAAATATACTAAAGAATATATTTGTAAATGCAATAATAAATTTTAACTAAAAAAGGAAAGTGTACTGTTGCGTGAATGGAGGAGGGAGTATAACATTTATAAAGAAAATTATTTATCTGATGGATCAAATTTTCATAAAATTTAATATTTTTAAATTTAAATTTTACACTTATAGAAATGTGAAATTTTTTTTTAACAAAGAGGAGTCTGATGTTTATTTTTTTAGCAGTTTAGGATCTCTGTCACTAATACCGTTAGTTAATACTGATTTGATAAAGTCAAATATGATGTGACGCTGACATGTCACTTTTGGACCTCACTTTTTATCCATATAGCTATCTAAAAAAATAAAGAAGTGGAACTCACAAGTGCCAAGTCAGCGACACATTATTTTGCCATATCAATATTAATTAACAATATTAAGATTATAGAGTCTAAAGTGTTAACGGAATAAATTTCAGACTCTTTTTTATCAATAAAATTTTACAAACTCATAAATATAAAAAAATCAAATCACTTTTTTTTTTTTTTTTTATATATATATAGTAAACACAGGCTACTTTTCCATTGCCTTTTAATTGTCAAATTATAACAAACTAATTACCATTAATTAATTGGAGATAGTCAGAAAAGAACCTCGAGAAAGCATCCTCCATGAAGAGAAAAACGCCTTGAGAAGAATGGAAGCTGAAGCTCTAGCTGTGTTCAATAACCATTAGTATTACCGTCAAAATGACTCTTTCAAAGTAAATAAAAAATAATTAAATATTTCAATTTTACACCTACAAAAATTAAATTTTCTGACTATGGTGGCCTACCATCAAGACCATTTCCTTCCTTGCTTCTTGAAAAATTTTAATTCTACTTCTTTTTTTCTTCTTCAATACCTCAATTTTATAATTCCAAAAAAAAAAAAAAAAGTTATTATTTATTTAATTAATAAAAGCACCATTAGAAATATTAATTAAAAATAATATTTAATTATATGTACATTTAATTAATTAATACTTTCATTGACATTTACCTTTTTTTTTTATTGAAAAACATATTTTTCTAGCTCCATTGGAAATATTAATTAAAAAGTATTAATAATAGAAATGAATAATAAAATATATAAAAGCATAAAGAGACAGGCAATAAGGTCACAATTGGTGAAACAATGGATGTGACAGTAGACTTTCTTGTTTCGTTACTGATAATATAAAATATATTGTTTGATTAATTATAAATTTATAATTTTATTTGGGTCCCAAATGGGATATGCATAAATCATAATTAATTAGTCTATTAATTTAATTGATGATTTGATTAAGTAAAACCTTCTATTATTGCTGATGTTAATTGAAAACTTTTCTCTATGATATTTTAACGTTGGGTTAATTAAATTCAACCCATTGGCTAGTGTTTTCCTTGGAATCTGAGTAAATTTTTCTTCTTGTTTGGCCATTTTGGTCACCAACCATAACAGAAATGGACAACCAATATCAACAATTTTTTTTATCACCAATATTAATACTCCATCCGTTTCTAAATATCCATCCTTTAAAATTTTGAAACATTAATTAAAAAAATTATTAAATTATCATAATTTTAAGATAAAATAATTAAAATATTCCTTTTTTTTTTATTTTGATGTAAAAAAATAAAAATAATTAATACTACTAATATTTAGTGAAAGAATAAATAAAGAGTAGAATTAAAAAAAATAATAAATATTTTTTTAAAATCTTTAAAACTACAGATATTTCGGAAAAAAATAAATTTCTAAAACGATAAATATTTAGGAATGGAGAAAGTATATAACAAATCTTATTTAAAATTTATGATATTATGAAAGTAAAAAAAAAAATTAAAATGTCTAATTCCTTTAACTAGATCATGGCCAACCTTAGTCGAATTGGGACTTTAAATGAAATATTTTTTTTAACTTAATATTTTTATTTAAATGATAAAATTACATAATAAAAGTTTTAAATAATAATACATGCAAACTCATAAAAAATAAGTAAAATACACATATAAAGTTGTCCCCATGCAAGTTTTGATAATGTCAAAACTTGGTAAATTTAATTAAAACATTATATGATCTTTGTTTTCAAGTGTTTGCAGCTTGTAGAGCATAACAAACGTTATGCATTGCTCACCTCCGTTACACTTAAATCAAAATTCAAGAATTTAGAACAGAGACGAAATTCACGAGTGTTACCATTCCTTCACGGGCATTACCAGTTTTATAGTAACAACTATTACCATCTGAAGGATGAAATGGTGAAGCTTGACCAAGCCTAAAGTTACCCCATTGCCAACTAAGCTCATCACCGTTACAGCTGACTAGTAACGACTGTTACAATACATTCACAAGCGTTACCTATCATTTTCAAGCAAAATTTGCAAAGATTTTTAGCCATTGAAAATGACGCAAGAGCATAAATCTATCATTTCACTGCAGAACAACCATATTTTTGAACTAAATTTGAAGACTTTTCAATCCACATTAATCCTTACCAAAACGATGAATTATAAGCATATGATCAAGTTCTGTGAGTTGTACATTAAATTTCATATCATTTGATCAAAATTAATGAAAACCCAGATTAATCCCATTACAATTTTTTCACTCCCGTTACCTTATATATCAAAATTTTACAATTTCAGACAGAGGTAAAAGTAACGCCCGTTACCTATTCGCAACGACCGTTACCTCCAGGTAACGCTAGTTACAATATGGTAACCCTCGTTACCCTCTGACATTCAATTTTTAAAATTTTAGACTAAGAATAAAGTAATGGTCGTCACAAAATGTAACGCCCGTTACCCATCAGGAATATAAATACTGCCATCAGTTTTAAAAACATAACCCTTGTTACCCTATGTCGTTCTCTCTCACCAAACCCACTCCTCTCTCATCAAATTTTGCCCAAACAAAGTTAAATCCTTCTCTAAATATTTTAAATCATTCACCATGCCTAGAACCAAACATGTGGCCCACAAGGGAAATGAGAAGAATGAAGGAAAGGGGATAAACATTTGGAAAATCTCTCAACCAAGGAATGAGCCAGTGAAGGTGGCTTTTGGACTCTCATTCCCCACTCTGGAACTAAAGGCAAGGTTTGACATGCTTCAGAATTGCGAAAAACTAGTAGGTGGCCTTCCTTTGTCTTTTAAGGATTTGGAAAAATTAAGGTTACATGAGATTATAGAGAAACATTACATTGATTTCTTTGGGGATATATATCTTGCTAAAATTCATGAGAATATCTTTGCAAACTATATTTATGAATTCTATACAACATTAAGAGTAGGGGTTATGGGTACTATGAAATTCAACTTGAGAAAAGTAGAGCGCACCTTGTCTATGACTCAACTTGCGAAAATTTTTCATTTGAAAAATTATGGTTTGGCAGATGTTCCAAAAGGATGGGAACCCTCTCTTGTTTGGGAATGATTTACTAGTCTAAAATCTTTTGATGCAAAGTTCTCTAAGGTTACAAAATTGAAAAAATGGCTTTACGGGTTTTTTTTATTGCTTCCTCACTTATACTATCTTTGCCAGGGGTGACAACAATAACACTGTTAATAGAAAAGAATTGTTTGTATTATGGTACTTAGTTGAGAACAAGCCTTTTCATTGTGCTCGATGGTTTGCGGATTCATTTAAGGAAATGACCAATAAAACTAATGGGAAACTTCTTCTTGGGATGTATATTACTAAAATCATTAATCATTTCAAGGTTCTCTAACCTTCAAACAAAGACTTTGTAATTCATATTATACCAAGAGACTTGCTCGATATGTCCACCTTATGAGATATCAAAATTGCTATCAAGAATAAGGAGACCAAGAAATGGAGGCTCACTCGTCCCTCATATTTCAAGGAGGATAATTCTAGTGGAGATGAGGGTTGAAATCAAGAAGAGCAAGATGAGCATGCTGAAATTGAGGAAATGGTGGAGGGTTCTAGTCCACCAAAGTGAAAAAGATGTGAGCATCATTCTAGCTCACAACTTGCAGCTCATGATGATATCGCTTATGATTTTATGCTTCACCAAGTCATGGACAAATTGTCATTTATCGAGTGCAAGCTTGAGTCTCGATTTGATTCATTTGAAAAGCATATAGATGAACAATATGTCTTTCTCACTAGGCACATGGATGAGATGGAGACTACTTAAAGGACATTTAGGGAGTCTATTAATGTTATAAGACGGGATTTAGAAGTTGGCATTCTATCGAAGGATATATTCATCAAGCCTTCTCATCATCAACCTCATCACCAAACACATGATCAAACTCTAGACCAACCTCCTTTGCCATTGCTTATGCTTTTTTTATGATATTTTTTGATTGTAGTTCTTTGGCACATTTTCTGTTTTTCTTTCATTTTGGTACACTTGTTGGTTGGCTCATTTGGTTTATATTGTTATCTATTCTAGTACTTTTTGGGATACATTGTCATCTATAGTTCATTTGAAATATTCTTAAGATTGTTATGTTTTGATTGTTCTCTCTTGCTTCACTTGATTCATTTGACAATCTTACTGTATGTTTTGATAGCTATGATGTTTTCATACTCATTTTGGATATCTTCCATTTTCTACCCTTTTGATTATGATAAAAGGGGGAGAATGGATAAAATGCACCAAAAATTAGTAAACTTTTGATGATTTTCTGTTTTGCTCACTAAAGATTAATTTATTACAAAAGTATCACTAACCTTTAATTTTTTTTTATCATCGGCGGGTCAATAAACCAATTCAAATGAAGAACTCATCAGAAAGTTGATGTGGCATTCCACGTCACCTGCAAATGCTGACTAAACTGCATACGTCAGAATATTAAAATTAAAATTAAAAAAAAAAATCAAAATTTTAATTAATTAGAAATTAAAAATAAAAAAAATAAAATTCAATCGATGAAGACAAAAAAAAAAAAACACACATAATTAAAATAGAAACCAAAGGGGAAAAACAACCAAAAATCAAAACATGGCAAAGTATTGTCAACGATGAAACTGTAGCCTCCATCCAAGACTTGCAGGCGTCGGAGAAGAGACCTATCACCAGCGGCGTTCATCGCTCATCGAAGACTGAGCATCGCACATCGTCATTGTCATTAGCAGCTCGAGTTCATCCAAGATCACACCTAAATCCAACTTCTCGGTTGCTCGCTCCAGCATCACCGATGATACTTCTTAATTGTGGTCGAGCTTGGTCCCACGATCTGCATCTCTGCCATCGCCCTTGGATGCTGCTCTATTTGTCGTTAATCTAGGAACGATCCCCAATTTATATTTATTTTTTTTCTTCTCTCCTTGCTGTCACTGCCACCATCGTTGGATTAGCTCACTACTGGTATCGTTAGCGTTGTCGGGGGGAGGGGAACTCAATGGTGGTTGTGGATCGATTTCAGATGGTGGTTGTGGTGGCTCTCTCGATGGTGGATTAGAGGCAAATAGGTCTGTGTGTGTGAATCGTGAGAGTGAGGGAGAGAGAAAATCCAGTTGTGAAAGAGGGTGGGTGTGTGTGAGTGAGAGGCAAATGGGTCTGTGAATTGAATGAAAAAGATGGGAGCATTCCTGAGTCTTTACACTAATGGTGACTTGAAATTGAGGGTGGTATGGACTATTAGCTCATTGATTGCTGCATCCGCGAGCCATTATTTGCTTCAACCCATAATTGTAGAGCACAAGACTCTTGATAGCTTGGTACTGACTGATGCTAATGGGCAGGGAGTGTTGTGTATGAATAGAGAACAATTGGAGGATCGAGTTCTGATTCAGTGATTAAGGGTTCTGCCTTTGTTGATTGTTTAGTGAAATTCAACTCAAATCTAGATTTGATATGAATTTTATTTTTTTAATTTATAATTTTAATTTATTATTTAAAAATATATATATATTTTATTTTAATTTTTTAATTTCTAATTAATTAAAATTTTGATTTTTTTAAATTTTAATATTATGATGTGGTAAGTTGAAGATGTCCACCTTAGTCAACATTTGCAGGTGATGTGAAATGTCACGTCAGCTTTCCGGTGAGCTCTTCATTTGAATTGCTTAATGACCCACCGATGAAAAAAAAATTAAAGGTTAGTGACACTTCTGTAATACATTAATCTTTAGTGAGCAAAATAGAAAATCACCAAAAGTTTAGTGATTTTTAGTGCGTTTTACCCGGGGAGAATAGCCATATATGCTTGTGTAATTTTAGAATGCATTAATATACAGGGAGAGAAGCACATATTAAGAGGAGATTTACACTTCGCTGTGATTTTGCTATGTGAATTTGTAAATTATGATTTGTGCTTGTGAATTATACTTATGCTTTATTTGTATATATATTTTTGTGATTTAGCTTGTGAATTGAATATGAATGGACTTAGTTTTGTTATCATAAAAAATGGGGAGATTGTTGTCCCCATGCATATTTTGATGATGCCAAAACTTGATAAATTTAATTAAAATATTATATGATCTTTGTTTCCAAATGTTTGCAACTTGCAGGGCATATAACGAGCGTTACGCATTGCTTGCCTCGTTACGTTTAAATTAAAATTCAAGAATTTAGGATATAGACGAAATTCACGAGTGTTATTATTCCTTCACGGACGTTACCAGTCTTATAGTAATGGGAGTTACTATTTTGTAACGATCGTTACCATATGAAGGATGAAATTGAGAAGCTAAACCGAGTTTAAAGTTACCTCGTTACAAACAAGCTCAAAACCGTTACAGCTGACTAATAACAATTGTTATAGTACATTCACGTACAAGCGTTACATATCGTTTTCAAGCAAAATCTGTAGAGATTTTTAGCTATTGAAGATTACGTGGGAGCAAATATCTGTCATTTTTCAATGCAGAACAACCATAATTTTGAGCCAAATTTGAAGACTTATATATGAATGAAGTTCCTAAGTGAAGACTAATTAAGAGAGATTAAGTGCATTCAAGTGAAATTTAATCTCTAAAACTTCAAATTACTCTTGCTATGTTTTAGAACACCTTGTATTCACACTAAAATCCTTTGTGTTTATTCTTATAAAACTATTAAGCTATAACTCTTTCAATTGTAATAGCTTTTTAAGAGATATTAAAACTCAAATCCTTTGTAATTTATTGAGTGTTTGGGTGCGATCCTGAAAATCTAGTGTAAAGGGGTGAAATCTCATATCAACTAAGGGTGTAAGAGCTATTGGGCACAAATTTTAAATAGTGGAACCCTAAATCGATAATTTATAAAAAATGAATCTAGGAGAAGAGTTTGCTCCGAACTACTATAAAATTGGTTAAAATTTTTTTGCTCTCTCTATCTCTTTTTATTATTATTGTTCTACATTTACTTAATTTATTGCATATAGATTAATAAATTGTATTAGAATTTAAAACTTCTATTCACCCTTATAGGAGTATTGTCATATAGAACTTGACATATAATTTAATTAATACCACCATATGAGGCACTCCAAAATTTAGGGACCTAGACATAGGCCTTAATGGCATGTCCCTAAGGCCGGGCCTGAACTAGATTTTTTATTAATTTTCACTGCACATTTTTTACTATATATACTTAATTTTTTAATTATCACTTTTTTTTGTTACATATTATTATTAAACACTTTAGTATTTGTTTTATAAAATAATATTTTTTTTTAAAAAAAATTTCATTATAAGATAAGCATTTATACTTAATCACCAAATTAATATGTTCAGTAGAAATATCTTGATTGTTTAAAATCATAAATTTTCGAGTGATGGTAACAAATAACAAATTAAAGCAATGGAGAAATTTTATTTTATGAAAATATGTATTACACGATAAATATATGAATTATATATAAAGTTTATCATTTTTTATTATTTATAGGGTGATTAAGTTAGTAAAAATACTATGAACAATAGATATTTAAGAACTCTTAGTAATAATTGATGAAAATTTGCACAATATATATAGTATCATAGAAATATTTAAATTCGAAATTACTTATATCCTCTAGACGATGGACAAGACCAATAAAACTAAACCTAAATTGACTGTGATAAAATGTTTTTTTTTTTTTTTTTTTTTAGACTATAGGTGTCTCTATACTTTTAGCGTAAAATTAATCTTGCTCGAGTCGGATAAAATCACAAATGATAAAAATGTTCTTTAGCAATATAATCCTTACATATATGATAGTGTGGGTCAAATTTTATATTCGTACTATATATATATATATATAGAATAGTCCAAGTAAGAAGTTAATATCATTTCAAACTAATATTAAATTATTGTTTCAGTGTGGATGGAGTAAAATTTTGACATATTATCAATAAGTTTTTTATTATACTAAAATCATATTTAAATTATAAAATTATAAAATTATAAAATTTTGTGTTTGAATTCCAATCAAAATCAGATGTAAAAAAAAAAAATTATAGCATATTGTGTAAGGAATATTCAACCTCATATAACATTTGTTTTTCTGTCTCCGTGAAGGAGAAAATTCAAATGATTAGCTGATTATGATAATTTATTGACAAGGATAAATTACATGAATTAATGGAATTTTTGTTACACCAAACGTTAGGTTGATTATTCCTTAATTAGCTATGGAAGGGTGATTAACCTTCTTAAGTGATTGAGTTCCTAGAATATTAGGACAAAATATATATGCTTGAATGCTAGCTGCTTTCGATCTTGCCTTTTTCATTGTTGGAACTTTCCTTAGTTCAATTGCCAGTTCTGTTCTCCTATACTACAAGTAATAAAAAAAAATAATAGAAAATCAAAACATAATTTTAAAAAATAAGGTTTAAACTCAATGTCAAACAGACTCTAATAAAGTCTTATAAATCTGCAATATCTATATATAAAACATTTACTTATCCGCTGAAAAATTCTACCCATATATTAATATACATGTTTCATTTTATGAGAAATTTCTACCTTAATCCGATTTTTATTTATTAATATTATTATATTTTAGCATTCAAGTCTGAATTTTCAAAAGGTATTCAGTCATAGTTTAGTTTTTATTTTTATTTTTATTTTTTTGATTGCAAGGTTAATTTTCAACCGCATTTACTATATATGAAGATTAATATGATGTTGTGAAAATTATTTGAATATTAGATGTGAAATGGTATGAAAGTTTCTCAAGGTGGTGTTTGATAATCGGATTCAACATTTAAAATTAAAATTTTTAGCACTTAATTATTTTAAATTATTTTGTAACACTTATCTTAAAAGTCTCAATTAAATTAAGATTACTTACAATAATAAATTTAAAAATTATATCACTATATTATTCAGTACTTAAATTTTTAATATTTAATATTTATTTAATTTTATCAAACACCACCTTAGCCAAATTGTAACACCCAAAACTTTGATTTGTGTATATGTCTAGACTATATGATTGAGCTTGAGTTATACATTATGTATTGCATATATATTCCTTTGAGTTTTGATTGTTTTTGGTTTCCTTTATTGTTGATTGAAGCTTGGATGTGTTAGTTGTGTTGGAAGGGAAATTTTGGATGCATTTTGGTTGTGTATTATGTATGGAAG
>CATKHJ010096699.1:0-16286 GCA_949750685.1 Vernicia montana | reverse complement strand
TATATATATATATATATATATATGGTAAATTTGATTTCGATTTGGTCAAATTGAAGATTTTTTAATTTTGGAGACGACTGTACTATCATTAAATAAAAAATTTATTGGTATATATATATTTTTAATTTAAGAAAAATTGAGAATTAAAATATGAAACGGTGTCGTTTTATGTTAAAATATAGATAATTTCTTTGTTAATTTTAATTATATGTATATTATATTTATTTTTAATATATAAATAATAAATAATAAATATTATTTAAAATTTCGGTTTAATTTCTAACTCTTCATTTTTTACCTTTATTAATTTAAAAATGGGGCTGGATTTGAAAACATATCTAGATAATGCAGAGAATCCAAGATAAACAAGGCTGATGACCCTTAATTGGAAAGTCACGAAACAATATAACGGTTAATTGTTTATGTCGTTCAGTGGCCACATGTAATTAGCAGATATTCCTACCTTATCCTCTGACAATAGATTAGTGGAAGGGGGCCAAATGAATAAATGGGCGTTGCTACCCATCACAATCCCACCATCAGATGCAAAACAAGCCTAAAATGGCAAATGATGTTTAATCCAGTCGATTAAATTGAAATTCTGGAATAAAAAAATTTTAAGTTTGAACTCCACCATTGTACAAAAAATATTTGAATTTGTATGCGTTTACTACAATCTGTGTCAACTGTCCATTATGGGAAAATATTGCTTTAGCTTCCCTGATTACCCCAAAGTAGTCTCCATGCCAGCCAATCCAAAGAAGATATCAGGGATGTGCTTCAGCATATCATCACTTCAATCCAAGAATAAAGAATTGTCAAAATTATGTCATTTCACAACAGAAGCTGCAATCAAAAACTCTAAATTATGTACAACTTAATTCTGCAAATAGAATCATTATCAGGTTGATATGTATGATTTAACCCTCATCATACAAAGACGGTATTGCAATAAAATTTCATTACATCCGACAGGAAGACTATGAACCAAAAAATCCCTGAGAGGCTCAAAATGATTTCCCAATCCTTGTAGGTGAAACTTCAATCAAATAGATGAATGTGTGAAGACTTAAGAATGATAAGGCATAGCACATATGGGCATAACTAGCAATAAGTGTAAATATAACATGGCAATAGAGTATAGTTTGAACCTCCTTCCCGAAGCTCAAAAAAAAGAAAAAAGAAAAAAAAAAGAATGACAAGGCATAATCAAATTGCATTCCAACCAACCGATACTGATGCAGTGAGGGGGGGAAAAAAACCTAAAGGAGCTATACTAAAAGTTTCAATCACTTGAAACTTTATTAGAGGTATCTATGGAGCTAAAACTTTTTGCGGCAATAAATTATGCAAAACCAGGTCAGAATGAATACAAATCAAGTTAATATTCTAACCACTTGCTATAGTAGACACAAGTCTGCGGAGAGATGATGCCATTAGGTGTACATTGACTTATACGCGGACAGACTCCACATGGAATGGAAGCCATTGCCCCAATTTTTGGATCTCCTCCAGTGCTTCCCTTACCAATGCATTTATAACAAACTTTGCCAACTGGAATTGAAGCAAACTCACCCATTCCATTACTCTTCACCTCTATGATCCTATTGTCCAAAACTAATGCCTTCACAATCTCTTCAATTTGCTGTTTTGTTAACTGCACGGTTGAGATTCCACTCCTATTGATCGTGTCTGTAACTCCCTCCAAAGTAGCGACTTTCAGCTTCTCTATTTGCTTTGCACACATTTCTGTCAAAACCCCAATAAACTCTGTATCAAGATTCCCTCCAACATACCATGCCCCTCCGGTTATTTCCTTTGATGGTTCAAATTCTGCTGCCATGTAATGTTTCCTCCCCTTGTTTTGGATGTTCACCACCTCTTTTATCAAGTTCTTGGCCAGAAGCACCTTTAGGGATTTATTAACCACATTGTCTGGAAGGTTGGTTTCTCGTTTCATGTCTCGTGTCCAGATTCCCATATCTTGTTTGCTTCGTATCACATTATAGAGGGCACGCTCATGTTCTGTCAGAGATTGAGCTGGAGAATTTGAGTCTGGCTGTTTCCGTTTTTGTCCCTGTAATCGACTCATTCCTATTCAAAGGAACATCAAAACTGAATAGTTATGAATGGTGCGTTAAATGAGCAATTTGAGAAGAGTTCTCCTATAAGAAGCAGTTATATCATGAGTTCCAACATTTACATAGAAAGTTACAGAAATAAGAAAGACAAGTACATCATATGACTTTGCACATAAAGCTCTACTTGGTTGCTGGTAAAATTGTAAACAAATTTAGGAATCCTCAACCTTTTATACTTGTGTTAGTATCTTCAACAAGAGAAACAAACATTCACATCAACTACATCAACTAAGAGTCAGTTTGGCATTGATTTTAAACCTGCTTTTCAAAATTGCGTTTTAATTTTCTCTTTTTTTTTTTTTTTAATTTTTATTGCTTTTAGTAAACCATGGTTTGGAAAAAGTTAAAAAATATAACTTTTTCAAAATCATGATTTGCTAAGCTCTAAATCCTCCAAACACACTTTGCCAAAAGCTGTCTAATCACAATGCCAAATTGGCACTAAGGCTCTTGTTTGCTCAAGCTGAAATTCATGTCTTATAGAGGCCAAAACAAATGAGACAGAAATCATCATTTCATTTTCTTTGATTTTCCCCAATATTCAGCCTTTATCTTTTTTCTTTTTTTAAGGAGATTTTAGATGCAAAATACGCCATTTATTTATCCTAAACTATCAAAACACATTGCCAGATAACATCTCTTAGAACTTCAAACCTTCCTTGATTCACCAACAACAAGCTAACTTGAAAAGGATATTTCTTTAATTTTTCTTCTGTATGAACTCCAAAACTTGGTGTAATAGCAGTACGCAATCCATTTGTCATTTTATACAGTTTTCAAACAGTGGCAACTTTATCTATCATCTCCAAAATCATACTCACTAATCTATGAATCAAGATTCAAAATTTTTGCTAAGACACTGTCACTGAGCAAGAAAACTGCCTATTTTTGCCGTTACAAAACTAAAGACAAATTAAATAACGATATTGTAACAAATTTCCACTCTGCACTTACATTTCAAGTTTGATGACACCCAAATGAAGAAACAGTAAGACAGAAAAAAAAAAAAAAAAAAAAAAGAGAGGAAAAGCAAAATCAGAACTTCTCCAAAACAATTCAATTTAAAGTTCAAAACTTTGACAATACCCAGGTGAAGAAACTTACTTGCTTTCAACAAAAAAAAAAAAAAAAAGAAGCTAATAATCAATATCCATTTCTATCAGGCAAATAATCAAACACATTATATGCAAAAGAAGGAAAAAAGAAAGAAAAAGAAAGAATCGAAATCCGACCCAATTCAATTATAAACGAAGAATAAAAAAAATATCATATCGAAATGTTTAAAGAAGCTTACTCGGAGGAGTCTGAGATGGAAAGGGTTCACTAAAACCCTAACTCGCTCTTTCTTCTTTGAATGATACAGACTCACTGAGTTACAATGCTTGAGTTAAAACTGGCAAAGGCTTTTTTTTTTTTTTTTTTTTTTTTTGCAAAGGCTTATGATAGGGTCAAACAAAAAACTCGCAAATTGAGGTCAAATTTGTCATTTGACATATACTCTATTTTTGTGATCTTATTTATTCAAGCCTGTCGTTCGTGTGTGTATATATATATATATATAAATTTTAATGGTTATTACAATATTTATTTTTAATAAATATTAAATTTTTAATCATTAGATTAAAATTGAATGTTCTAATTAATTTAATATTTTTTTAATAATATTTATGACAATTTAATAGTTTTGAAATTATAAATCTTATTAAATATATCCAATATATTTTTGAAGGACAATTTGTTGGTGATGAATATAATAATTTTTTATTTTAAAATAATATAATATTTTTATTATTTATTTTAGAGTAAATTAAAAAATTAGAAATTTAAGAATATGAACAACAACCTCAAGAACTAACTCATAAACATAACATCAATCCATAAACGTCATCACAGAAAATTTATATCCATACAAGAACATCAACCCAAAAAATAAAATTCAAAAAAAAAAAAAAAAACTCTAAAAGTATTAATCTAATAAGAACATCAACCTAGAAAAAAAAAATTCAAACAAAAAGAAACTCTCAAGATTCAACCTAGCAAGAACATCAACCGATAAAAAAAAAATTTTAAAAAAAATTCTAAAAATTGAAACCAATTGAAATATCAATCCATAAACTAACAAAATCCACCACTATTAAAAACTAATAAACTTGTATTAAATTTGTAGGATTTTTCCATTTTCAATTTCACCCATCTCTAATGTCTCACAGAATCCTACTCGATTCACGCCACTCCACTGACTCCATTTGTTTTCGAACGAAGTTCCGATTGGAGTGGAACTCAATGATGTTGCTTTCTTTGTTGGGGCGTCAGTTGCTCTTGGGACTTGCTCAGGTTTTCTTATGGCAGTGGAGACTAGTGAGCTTTTTTGGAATGGAATGCTAATTGAGCGTTGGATGTGAGCTAAATAAGAATTCATCAAGGAGAGAGAGGGACGGGAAAGACAATTTGAGTGTTGGGTTTGGCCAATTTAAAATTTATCAAGGGAATGAGTTTGGGTAGGTAGTGAAGATAAAGAAATGGCATATTTGTTTTTGGATTTGCAAGATCTTAAGATCTTGATTTGGGATTTTGTTAGTTTTAGATTTGTCTTTTTTTTTTCCTTCTTTTTTAGCGTTTAAAATGTTTGGTTGTAGTTTTTTTTTTCTTTCTTAAACAATTTATTTTTTATTTATCTAATTACGTAAACATAATGGAAATAATTTTTATTATTTAAAAATAATAGAATTTATTATTTTATTATCTAAAATAATAAAAATAATAAAAATTATTATTTTATTTTTTTAACAAAAATTGGATGCAATTGAGTCAAAATCTATGTTGCACGGAAACTTTTGAAAAGCTACGTGATAAGGAATAAAATATATCAATTTGGGTAGTAAAGTAAGTTGGGTTTGACCCAATTCAATATGCTTACAAACTCATTGGCTAATAAAAGAAAGTCAAATAAGAAGCCATCTAACTTGTTTCCAAGCAGGAAAAGGACAAACAATGCAATCAGTCATTCTAATCTGAACCGGTCAAGGAAATCCATATTCAACTCTTGTAAGGACTTATACTCTATAAATACCTCAAGAAAACGAATCTCCAAGGTACACATATATACTTTCACGTATATACAGAACCAGTGCAAATACTTTTGTCCTTAATCTTCTCAATTGAATCAATCATCTAACTTGATCGTCGGAGTGGCATTGCTAGGCACCCCGCCTAGCCCACTTGACTCTTGTTTCTTCTTACAGGTAGCATCAGCTTGCAATCAAGTTCAAGTAAGGTGAAACTATTCCACTTTGACTGGAATTAGCTTCATCAAATTGGCGCCGTCTGTGGGGAACGATTAATCATAAAAATCTTTCCTAAATATTTTTAAATTCCATGACCTATAGAAGAATTTTGATCAAAAGAATGGTTCATTCAGAAGATAATAATAATAATAATCGGGAAAAACTTCCCAAAGATCTTAGAAATTCCCAGACTCACCCAGGGATGGAAAACCACGCTGAAACTCATATCACTCCGCCTTGACGAACCTCAAATACTAATGTAGCAATTACTCTGCAACAATTAAGTGTCATAGTCCCAGTTCAAAGTGGGAATCAGTCTATCCTATTAACTTCTGAAGCTGTGTCGGCCGCACCCTGCAAACCCCTCAAACTACTTCAGCTATCAATGTTCAAGCAAATACCGAAGTAATACCAGGAGTAGATCTTACTCGAAGGCTCGACTTCAGAGAATATCACCAGAGGCACGAAATCAAGATCGTGCGATTGAAAAAAATAGGGAAATAGTAAGATCAGAGACAGTCAAACTTGACGGTCATACTGAAAAAGAAAATCCTAACCAGGGGTGAAGTGATCAAACAGCTAGCGGAAACCAAAGCAAAGAACGCCAGCCACGGCGTTCGAATAGAACTGATCTGGGTAGCAAAACCAAGGAAAGGAGACGATCTAAGAAGAGGGACAGAAGGGAAGGAGAATCTCTCTCCGAATCGTCCAATTACGAGGCCACCAGCCAAAAAAGGGATAAGGAGATAAAAGAGACCCTTAAGAAGTACTTAGAAGAAATTGCTGATGATAAGAATAAAAAGTCCCTAGATAAGAATCTAAAATTGGCTCTAAAATGTCCTTTCACTAGGTCCATACAAGAATACAAAATGCCTAGTAAATTCAAACCCCCAAGCTTAAAAAAATATGGTAGTAAAACGGATCCAAGAGCCCATGTTATGGATTATAAACATGCGATAGAGTTGCAGACAGGAAGTGACGAGGTCTTGTGCAGGGCCTTCAGATGATCCTTATAAGGAGTAGCTACTCGGTGGTTCGATGGCTTGGAAGAAAAGAGCATCACAAGTTTTGGGAAGCTCGCCACTCAATTCATGCAGAGATTTGCAGTCAGTATTCCAATGGAAATACGAATGCAAAGTCTCGAGGCAATAACACAAAAAGAAGGGGAGCTTTTGAGAGACTATGTAGCTCGTTTTAACAGAGAGGCTTTAAAGGTCACACAGCTCGATCAACCTAGGGCAGTAGAGGCCTTATAGAATGGAACTTTCCATACAGATTATTTCAAAGCATTGTGCAGACACGCACCTCGCACCCTGGAAGAGGCTATGGCCATTGCTCAAAAATATATTAGGCAAGATGATGCCTAGTTTTTTAATCAGTTTACTAAGAAAAGAAGGGCAAGTGAGAACCCTAAAATAGAGAGCAGAACTAAGAAACAATAAGAGCCCAGTAAAGAAAATAAAAGAGGCAGAAGTGAGAAGAGCAAACCACCTTATACCTTGGACCTGACCAAATTGACTCCACTAAATGCGAACCCAGCAGAAGTGTTCGCAACTTTTAAAGATCAAGATATTTGGGCTTGCCCTCAACCAATGTTTACCTCACCAAAATAGCGAAATAAAAATAAATATTGCCTGTTTCACAATGCTCATAGTCACAATACAAATGACTGCAGGCAATTACTGGAAGAAATCGAAAGATTGATCAACCAGGGATACTTGAAGAACTTTGTGAAGGGTAATCAGGGCGAAGCCAGCAAAGACAAAGGGAAGCAAGCTGTTAATGATGGCTCAGCAGGAACCATTAATTGCTTAACAAGCGGACCAGATGAGGTAGTAATAAGCAAGAATCAGCGCAAGGCCTCCCAAAGAAAGAAAGAAGAGCCTGAGTTCGTCTTTTGGAACGGGTATCCAGTACCAGCTAGAAGAAGGGATGGGAGCCAAATCAGACACCCTCATTCAAATCCACTAATCATCCAAATAGTGGTAGCCAATTTCTTGGTAAAAAGGGTGTTAGTAGATAATGGAAGTTTGGTAAACCTACTCACAGCCGAAGCATATGCCAAAATGGAACTCAAAGAGAGTGATCTAGACGATATGGGAAATCCGGTCCGCACTCTAGATGGAATGGAGATACCAGCTGTTGGGATCGCAAAGTTACCTGTTACAGTAGGTTCTGTCCCGGACTGCGTAACAGTAATGACAAATTTTGTGGTAGTAAGATTACCACTGAGCTACAATATTGTGTTTGAAAGGCCTCTCCTTTATGACTTCGATGCATCAACTAACATCAGACAACTCAAAATGACTATTCCCAAACCAGATGGGGGTGAGATATATGTCTATGGGACACAAGACAGAGGAGAGCCGGAGAAGAAAAAGCAGAAAAAGGTATCCACCTCGCATCCAGCAGAAGAGGTTGCCTTAGTCGAACCAGCATATAAAGTCCCAGAGCAAAGAATCGAACCGGTAGAAAAATTGGAAAAAATACAATGGGAGGAGAACTATCGAAAAAGTACCTATTGATTAACTCCTCCCTAGAGGACCAACAAAAGCATCAAGCTCGCCAATTTTTAGGTGATCGTCTATCCAGCTTCGCATGGTCCTCATATGAAATAAAAGGGGTTGACCTAAGCATCATCACTCACCATCTTAATGTCGACCCCTCACATAGACCAATAAAACAGAAGAAAAGGTGCTTCGGTCCAGAAAGACAAGTTGTGATAGATGAAGAGGTCGACAAGTTAATGAAAGTTGGATTCATTAGAGAGGTGCAATATCCAGATTGGCTCGCCAATGTAGTACTAGTGAAAAAATCGAATGGGACTTACAGAATGTGTGTGAATTTCACAAATCTAAATAAAAGCCTGTCCTAAAGATTCCTACCCCTTACCCATGATTGATAAATTGGTAGACTCAACAGCAGGGTATAGATATCTGTTTTCTTTAGATGCAAAACAGGGCTATCATCAAATAATGATGAATTCGGCAGACGAGGAAAAGACCTCGTTTATAACTGAAAAAGGGACGTACTGTTACGTTTCTATGCCTTTTGGTCTTAAAAACATAGGAGCAACTTATCAGAGATTGGTAAATAAGATGCTCAAAAATCAGCTAGGAAAAAATTTGGAGGCTTATGTAGATAATATGATAGTCAAAAGTAAAAGCTTCGAAGAACATCTCAAGGATCTGAATGAGGTAATAAAGGTCATGGATGAGTATGGCATGAAGCTGAATCCAGAAAAGTGTGCCTTTTTTATACAAGGAGGTAAATTTCTAGGTTATATGGTGAGTGAAAAAGGAATTGAACCGAATCTAGACAAAGTAAAAACAATACTGAAAATGCCAGCACCTCGTAATATCAAAGAAGTACAGAAGTTAACAGGAAGAATTGTTGCTCTAAGTCGGATTCTGTCTAAATCAGCTGAAAAATACCTTCCTTTCTTCAAAATATTACGAAAGGCAACTACTTTTTAATGGACCGGAGACTGCTAGTATGCCTTTCATCAACTAAAAATATTTTTACCAGGAGAAGAAGTGCTCATCTATTTATCTGCTTCGGAATAAGCCATCAGCTCGGTACTAGTCAAAGAAGAGGGATTGGTGAAAAGACCAATATATTACTTCAGCAAAGTTCTACATGGAGCCGAATTGAATTACTCATCAATAGAAAAAATAGCTTATGCCTTGGTTTTATCTACTAGAAAATTTAAAGTCTATTTACAAGCACACCAAGGCATAGTAGTAACAGACCAACCTCTACAATAAAACACTTCATAAACCAGAGACATCAGGGTGAATGTTGTGTTGGTCGGTAGAATTGGGTCAATATGGGTTATAGTACCGAGCCAAATCAGCCATTAAAGCACAAGCACTTGCAGATTTTTTATCAGAATGCTCCTTCGGTACCGAAGTCATAGAAACCGAAACAGAAATAAATACTAGGGGACCAGACCCACAAGTACCAAGTTGTGAAGATAAATTAAGCTGAGAGCTATTTGTTGATGGGGCTAGTAGTAAAGAAGGAAGTGGCATTGGAATAGTCTTAAAGAACGAACAAGGATTTATGATAGAATATGCCTTAAAACTTGGATTTGAGGCAACCAACAATATCGTAGAATATGAAGCAATAATCCAAGGACTAATGTTCACAGAATATCTTCGGTTGACATCGCTGAAGGTTTATAGTGATTCCCAGCTGGTCGTTGGGCAGATAAAAAAAGAGTTCGAAGCCAAGAAGCCTTCTATGATCAAATATTTAGAGAAAACCAGAGATGTAATTCAGAAAATGGTAGATCGAGGGGTCAAGCTGCAGATTCACAAGATTCCCAGGAACCAAAATAATAAAGCAGATAGCCTCTCAAAACTTTCAGTAACACACCCAGTCGAACTGCCACATAATATCTTTATAGGGACGTTGGGACATCAGAGCATTCAAGAAGGAGAAGAGGTAATGGAGCTTAACGAAGAACCAACGTGTTTGGATCCAATTAAAGCATACCTCGAGAAAGCTGAATTACCACAAGATCCTAAAGAAGCCAAGAAAATAAAACACCGAAGTGCTCACTTTTCTCTTCATAATGACATACTTTACAAAAGAGCATACTATCTCCCATAGCTGAGATGCCTAAAACCAAGCGAGGCAGAATATGTCTTGAGGGAAATTCATGAAGGATGTTGCGGAATGCACATCGGTGAAAAAATGTTAGTAGCCAAAGCAGGTCGGCAATGGTATTTTTGGCCTAGAATGAAAGAAGAAGCCATTGCTTTCGTGCCAAAATGTCCCTCTTGCCAAAAGTTTAAACTAGGAAGACATATCCCTGTAGCAGGACAGATGCCAATCATTTTCCCATGGCCTTTTGCAAAATGGGTATAGATATAGTGGGACCTTTCCCAACATATTTGGGACAAAGTAAATTCCTTCTCGTAGCAGTTGAATATTTCACCAAATGGGTAGAAGCAGAGCCGCTCGCAACAATAACAGCTGAAAAAGTAATAAATTTTCTATGGAAAAGTATTGTGTGCAAGTTCGGAGTACCATATCAGCTCGTTAGTGACAATGGAAGGCAGTTCGACAACGCTAAAGTAAGGGCTTTCTGTTCTGGACTCAATATAAGCAACACTTCTCCTCAGTAGCTCATCCTCAGTCAAACGGACAGATCAAAGTGACCAACAGAACAATCCTTCAAGGATAAAAAAGAAGGCTAGACTCGTATGGAAGAAGTTGGGTAGATGAACTTCATCATGTTCTATGGGCATACCAAACCACCCCAAGACAGCCCACGGGCAAAACTCCTTTCTGTCTAACATATGATAGTGAGGTTGTTATTCCGTTTGACCTCGATTTACCCAATGAAAGGATCCATTTCACGAATTATGAAGACAATAATGAAGCAAGAAGACTGGATCTAGATCTCCTAGAAGAACTCCGAGAAAAGGCAAGCATCAGGATGATAGCTTGCAAGTAACGAGCTGCAAGCTACTTCAACCAGAAAGTAAAAGCTAGAAGATTCAGAGAATGAGAGCTAGTCATGAGGAATTTGGAAGCTACAGGCAAAAGAGAAGGAATCGGCAAGCTCGCACCTAAATGGGAAGGACCTTTTAAAGTTAAAAAAAGTGATAGGACCAGCTACCTACAAACTTGTAACAATACAAGATGTCGAAGTTTCACATACTTGGAATATTCAGCATCTTAAGAAGTTCTATCAATAAAGTTATTCTTTTCATCTAAAATAAAAATATATAAGTAAACTCTCTGTTAAGGGAGCAAAAGACCTAGGTAAGGCTAGGTGAAAGTCCGTAAGGCAGCTCTCTATTGAGAGAGTGAAAGACCTAGGAAAGGCTAGGCGAAAGACCGCAAGGCAAAAAAGACCTAGGTAAGGCTAGGCGAAAATCCGCAAGGCAGTTCTCTGTTGAGAGAGTGAAAGACCTAGAAAAGGCTAGGCGAAAGACCGCGAGGCAAAAAAGACCTAGGTAAGGTCAGGCGAAAGTCCGCAAGGCAGCTCTCTGTTGAGAGAGTGAAAGACCTAGGAAAGGCTAGGCGAAAGACCGGGAGGCAAAAAAGATCCAGGTAAGGCTAGGCGAAAGTCTGCAAGGCAGCTCTCTGTTGAGAGAGTCAAAGACCTAAGAAAAGCTAGGCAGAAGACTGCGAGGTAAAAAAAACACCTAGATAAAGCTATACAAAAATCAACAAGGTAGTTCTCTGCTGAAAGAACCGAAGTACCTAAATTCGTACAAAGTCCCAGAACACGAAGTGACTTTGTAAAAAATAGCATAAATTACTATTAAAGACCTAGCAGATGAAGACAAGGTAATTCTCTACTGAGAGGACAATAAACTTGTCAAAACTATTTACGCAAGGTCGAAGTCAACCAAAGCAGTAAAAAGAAACTAAGTATGCTGTCAAGCTACATAAATATAATTTTACGAAGTAGTGAAAGAAAATGGAATTGTATTAATTGATAAATTAATTACAAAATGTACATATATATTATATATATATATAAAAGTATCATGAGGCATGAGGAGGCTCTTGAGAAGTTTGGAACTGCTGGAGGAGTGGAAGCTGAAGCAGGGCGAATCGAACTCGATGAAACAGGAGACGAAGCCGAGTTGGTCAGAACAAATATACGCTTCGGTACATGAGCTAAAATCTCAGGGAACTTAGCAGCACAAACATCAACCGCCATATTATAAAAAGTTATAGCTTTCGCTGCAGAATCCATGGCCAATTGACGCTTGTATTCTGAAGAAGCTAAGAAATCCTGAATGATGGTGTTTTTCTGAGCCTCAGCTTTCTTGCAAAGATACTCAGAGCTATTCATTTTATCTTTAAGATCAGCAACTTGCTTCTCAGCGACTTTAAAATTCTGCATCAGTTTAGGAAAATCTTTGGCTTGTTCCCCAAGGTCAGATACCTCAGCCCACAGCCTCTCTACTTCGGATCGAAGCTCTTCTATTACCTTCTGATGATCTAGAAGCTCAGAATCTTTGCTCTTCACTTCAGCTTCAAAGTCTGCCAACTTGGCATTTAAATTTGCTGATAAACGTTCCAGCTCTTCAGATTTTTGGGTCAATAGACCCTTGAAGTGGTCTCTCTCCCCTGCTAATTTACTCGCCTCGGCTCGTAAACAGTACAGCTCGCCTCCTTTGTTTTTCTTCTCCTCCAGAGCAGCACATAAAGAGGAAAGTTTGAAATTCAGCTCCTTTATTGCCTCTTTATTCTGCGAGCAAAGGGATGTAATGATACCATTCTGTTTATTTATTATATCTTGATTGGTGGAGAAGGACCGTCGTACTATAGAATGGTACCTTGCAAACTCAGTCAGCTTCTCCCTAAACTTTTTGTTCAGTTTTGTCAACTGAAAAACAAGACAGAAACAAGTACATAAAATAAAATTAGAAATGAGAAGGAAAAGAAGTAAGAAAGGCATTATAAAACAAAAAACATATATACCTCATCAAGAGTTGCTTCGGAGTTCACCAACAGTTGCTCGGGAAAAGCAGACTCCATAACAAATGAAGCCTCATCCATAACAGGTGCGGTGGTAAACGAAGTCCCCATATTCAGAACATCCTCATGAGGAAGCGAAGTCAATTGCTCAGTTGGAGGCAGCTCAGATTCCATCACTTCGACCTCATTAGTTCCAAGAGTTGGGACAGCTTCAAATTCTAAAACGTCAGGGACTTCGTCTACCACTGGATTCCGCCCAACCTCCACATCTTTCTTTTCTCCAATCACTGAAACAAGCCTCGCATCATCCACTGTAGCAGAGAGGAGCAGGTCAGGATCAGAGATAGGAATGGCAGAAGAAAGAACAAAAAGTTCAGCTTGCTCCATTTGATCCATAAAGTCATCTAAATAGACGCTTTGAAGAGGAAGGACAAAGGGAGTAAGCCGTTCCGAACTCTGCACTGCTGAAAGGAATAAACAGAAAATTAACTCAAAGTAAAAAAGACAATATGCAAATGAAGAATAAAGAAAAATATAAAAAAAAACCTGCTAAATTGAAGAGATCATCACAGCAGAATGTCTGAGCAGACTCATTGCAGACAAGGAACATACCTAAATTAGGCTCTGGGACATCATGAATAGTAGGCTCGTCAGCAAGAGAAGTCCCCATTTGCATGACCTCGTCAACAATTTGACGATGTGGAACCTTTTCATGGATCCATTCAACTATAACATTAAAAATGTCACTATTATAGAGTCGGTCTTTGAAATGGTCAGAAGTAGTCCGCTCAGAGGAAGATGAAAAATCACCTGATGGTTTGCAGACAAGCTCAGAGACTGGTAGCACGTCTTCACCATCGCTAGAGATAGCAATAGGAGGGTCTTGAGATGGTGTAGTTGCAATGGCCAAAGTAGTTCTGGTAGTGGAGGCCACCTTGCCTACTGCTTGCGAAGTAGAGGAAGTCTTAACCACTAATTTTATAGCTGCAGCAGCTGGTACAAGGGCCTTAAATTGAGAGGAGCTACTAGCAACTGCCTTCATCAACCTTCTCTTCTTTTTTAGAATAGGCTAGACTGGAGAAGAGGAGGCCTTTCGTTTCTCACCAGCAGAGGATTCATCTCCCCAGTTAGAAGCATTAGCAGTTCGCTAGTTCGCTCAACCAGAATGGGAAGAAAAGCAGCTTCGTTAAAAGGTGCAGGAGTGAGGCCTAAGGCCTTTGATAATTCATGAATCTTTTTATAGGCATTTTCTTTATTGGTGAGCCAGACTGCAAAAACAAAGAAGAAAAATCAACAAAAAATAATCTGATTAAACAAAAGCAAAGATAGAAAAAGATAAAAACTCACCCCTTATATCCTTAATGACGAGATGCATAGTCTTACCTCGAGCGTCCTTGATGCAAGAAGCGAAGTCAAGCTTCCCTATATCATAAGAGCAGTCATCTTTTATAAGGGTCTCCATGGCAATGATTTCGTCGGGCAAAAGGTTCATGGGAATGTCAGGAAGACCATAAACAGCGGGAACTTGAAGAGATCCACGAAAGCCAAAGCCCTCATTACCTCAGAACTCCTCTTTAATAACCACTGTGATGAACTTGGTGTGCCAATTGTTCACCTTATTTGGTTTGTTAACAAACAAATTGCGCCCAAGCTTCGCACCAGTGCACCACATTCACCTGTCGCCGGAGCGAATGAATTTGAAAAAGCACTGAAACATCCTTGCAGTCGGGCGGAGACCCAAGGCTTTGCAAATCACCTCGAATTGATGGAGGTCCTAAATCGAGTTCGGTGATAGCATCATTGGATTGATACAGAAGTAATTAAAACATTCCATTAAAAGGGAGATGGTGGAAATCGCAAACCAGCTTCGATTTGATGATAGAAGAAGATGATGTGATCGTTGTCCTTGGTCATCTCAACGGTGTTAAGGATGTTCAAATTGACAAAAATTCTGGCATTCGATTTCAAAAAATCCACAATAAACCTCTCTTGATCTTTCAAATTTTCAGCGAAACCACTTAAATCTTTTGTCTTCAAAATAGAAAGGATATCTCCCCAAGCATTCTCCAAATTAGTCTTGATGCTTTAGTAAGAATTCTCGTCTTTCTTTGGAGCCATTACAATATAAGGAAGGAAGAAATAAGAAGAAGTGAATACAGAGGAAAAATTGAGAAAGCAAGAAGAAGAAAACAGAGCTCTGTAGAAATATAAGAATGCAGAAGGTGTGCAAAAATAAAGAAAAAAGGATTTTTAAAAGAAACAAAACCCTAGAAAAATGCACTGAATTAATCATTTCAAAAATGAAATAGGCGGAAGAGATAAAAACATGACCCTGAGACTTCATGGGTAGGATTGTGCCATGTGTCCAAAAAAGTACTTTAGTATTAAATGACTGGATCTTAGGCAGGTGCGGAAAGATATGTTAAAAGACTCTCGAAATTCTAAAAGCGAAAGTTAAAGTTTCAAAATCGAAGTAAACAAATGTGCTAAAACAAGTGGAACCAGATCGCTTAAAAATTAAAAACCGAACTGTTTTTATTGAAGTACACGAAAAATTCCTGACTTCGCTAAAAACAGGGGGGCCCAATTCCTAAAAGGCTACGTGATAAGGGACAAAATATACCGACTTTGGTAGTAAAGTAAGTTGGGCTTGACCCAATCCAATATGCTTACAAACCCATTGACTAATAAAAGAAAGTCAAATAAGAAGCCATCTAGCTCGTTTCCAAGCAGGAAAAGGACAAACAATGCAATCAGCCATTCTAATCCGAACCGGTCAAGAAAATTCATATTCAACTCTTGTAAGGACTTATACTCTATAAATACCTCAAGAAAATGAATCTCCAAGGTACACATATATACTTTCACGTATATATAGAACAAATGCAAATACTTTTGTCCTTAATCTTCTCAATTGAATCAACCATCTAACTTGACCATCGGAGTGGCATTGCTAGACACCCCGCCTAGCCCACTTAACTCTTGTTTCTTCTTACAGGTCGCATTAGCTTGCAATCAAGTTCAAGTAAGGTGGAACTATTTCACTTCGACTAGAATTAGCTTCATCTGCGTTTCCGCGTTTCGAAAACGTTTCCTAATTGGAAACTCACTGAAACTTATCTGAAATATTTTGGGCACATTTTCGTAATTTGAAAAAGTTGTAAACTCATTTCCATAAATGGAAATCCATTTTCAAGTTGAAAAAAAGTCAGTTTGCCCAAATCAATCCTTAAACAAAAATATTCACTCCCGACTTTATTTTTCCTTATATAATAATTATAATAATAATAATAATTATTATATATATATATATATATATATATATATATATATATATATATATATAATTCAATTAATTACTAAATAAAAATATAAATCTTTATATTTTTCACAATATTACTCAATAATT
>CATKHJ010096652.1:0-12163 GCA_949750685.1 Vernicia montana | reverse complement strand
TTAAATAATCACAATAAATCTAATTTCATATTTTTTTATTTTATAAAATATTTTCTTCACTTAAAATACAAACTTGACAATTTAAATATAATTTATATTATTTCAAATATCAATATTAAATATAATCAAATATATACATGTCATTTCCAATTTTCAATATTAAATAGAATTAAATCAATTATATTTTCAAATATTAATATAAAAAAATATTAATAAATCAATACCATTTTAAATATCAATATACCAATATAAATAAATCAATATATAATCTCAATTATTAACTTCTAATAAATCTATCAATATCAATATATTAAAATAAACCAATATCTATTTTAATATCAATATTCAATATTAATTCATAATTACATATATAACTTTGAATATCAATTTAAATATAAGGAAAATATATTTCCATTCAAAATTATTCTTTTAAAAGGATTAAAAATTCAATTTTTCTTTCTAATTTCGAGAATATTCCTTATCCGCTTGAGCACACTTCACGATTTTTATTTTATATACTCACATACACTTCTGTACATTTGACACTTCTGTATATTTGACTAATATCAGGTGGGATATTATATTGCCCCAGCATTCTTGAGTCCAAATGGCATAACTCGGTAACAGTATATACTCCATTCAGTGATGAAAGCTATTTTCTCTTTATCAAGAGGATGAACCATTATCTGATTGTATCCTGTAGCCAAGTCGGTTAAGGAAACTATTTCAGAACCCGCCATTCGATCTATAAGAAGATCAATGTGAGGCAAGGGAAAATCATCTTTTGGATAGGCTTTATTTAGATCCCTATAGTCCACACACATTCTGACTCTGCCATTTTTCTTGGGAACTGGCACAATATCAGCAAGCCAAGATGGATAACTGATGGGCTCGATGAAGTTATGGTCTAGTAGCTTAGTAGTTTCTTCCTTGATCAGTATGGGCCATTCAGTCTTGAGTCTTTGCAGTTTCTATTTGACTGGCTTGGAGTCTGGATAGACTGGGATTTTGTGAACAACTATATCTGGATCCAAACCTGTCATGTCCTTGGGGAACCATGCAAAACAGTCTTGAAACCCTTTGACCATCTCCTCTGTTTGATCCTTATTTATACATGTAGATGCAATGAATGTAGTCTTTGGTGCATCATATGTATTAGCATTTATTGGCTCTTTAATTGCATCTTTTTTATTTCATTTGATGTCTTATTTAAGTCAGATTTAAAATTTGGAACATCAAAGAAAAATGAAGACACAGGATCGTAAGAGGAAAAGGCAGACTTTCTATTGAATGAAGATAGGTTCCAGTTTACATCCAATTGGGAAATTGACCCCTTAAGGTCAATTACATCACTATCATCACTAGAAAGAGAAGAAACTGAAGATACAGATTCAGAAGACAAGTCTGGAGAAGGCTCTGACTTAGACGAGGATTCTGATTTGGAAAACTAGAAAAGGTTCTCCTCAAAAGACCAATTTTGTAGCTCGGTTTCGACTGGGTGGATTAAGGTGGATGGGTCTGCTTTCTCCTCGTCAAAAGTGAGTATGAGCACTCCATCAAAAAGACTAGCCTCAATGTTCTCTTCCCAATCTTGACTAATTAGGAAAACTGGTTCATAATTTTCTAGTTCAAGCCTGACATCATAAAAGATTTCAAGTCCTGGGATCACTTTTTCAGTAACAGGGCAAACCTAAGGTTCAGGAAAGCTACAGTAAGGAACTGTGTCACCTTCCTTTACAAAATACCCATTTAAGGTTTTAAAATAAGAGGGCATGACCAGTCATAGGTCTCACCTCATCTAAGGGCCGCCACTTTTTCCTTGGCCCACTTCTCCACTTCCATGAGATCCTCATCAATGGGCTCATATCCCAGCCCAAAAGGTGGCATAGCAACTGGATAATCTGAAAAGGACTTCAAACCCTATTGGCTCCTTCCAAAACCTAAACCATGAAAATATTTCATTTTTTTAAGTATGTTAGAAACTGTAATGTTCCCGAATGGGTCAAAATCAAATGAAACAAACTCTTTACCCTCTTCGCCCTCAATGAACTATATGAAAGAGAAACTGAAAAGTGGGTAAACAGACAGTTCAGGTTGAATCTCCAGGATAGGGACAGAGCTTAGGACTTCAGGTTTTCCATACATATCCCTCTTAATTGTAACAACCCTATTTTTTAAAGGAAATTTGACCTTTTGGCGCAGAGAGGACGGGATTGCCTTTGCTTAGTGAATCAGGGTCTTCCAAGTACTAGATTGAAACATGAAGGCACATCAATCACTTGAAAAGGAATGGTGAAAAGAGTGGGCCCAATTGTCACATCTATTATAGCCACCCAAAGAAATTCTCTCTTGGTGTTGTCATAGGCCCTTACAATCTAATTTGAAGGGGTAAAATTTGTAATTTCTAGCCCCAGACTACTGGACACTTTTAAAGGACATGCATTTAAGGCTGAGCCATTGTCATTGAGAACTATAGGCACAGTTTTTTCCTGAGTGACAATTGTAATGTAGAGAGCATTATTGTGGTCAGAGCCTTCTCTTGGAATGTCATTGTCCCCAAAGGCAATGGATACCCCCTTAGCAGCACTAGTAAGAGAAGCAACAAGGTTTTCAAGAGTGACATCAATAGGAGTCTGGCACTGATTCAACGCCTTACAAAAAGTTTGGCGATGAGGATAAGATGATTGAATTAAGCTCCAAATGGACATATTTGCTTAGGTTTTCTTTAACTGCTTAAGAATGGGATCTTCATCAGGTTCAAGATTCCCTCTTATTTTGTTAGTCGATGCAGGATTGGGTTGGATGGGTTGAGTGTTTGGATTTGGAAGAATTCTGTCACTTCTGGTGATGGCATCAACCTCCTCAACCAGATTGGTGAGGTCCAGAACACAACAATAGTTGGGATTTGACTCAATCAAAGAGATAGGGTCAACTCCTTCAGAATCATTATTGACATTGATGGTGTGATTAGGTAAGGGATTCGTGGTGATATTGGGTCTAACTTTTGGTGGTAGGAGCTCATTTGAATCAATAAGGTCTTGGATTATGTGTCTTAGGGCTTTAGACGCATTAGTTTTGTGTCCAGGCCTTTGGTGATAATCACACCTCTCATTTGGATTATGATTTTTGGGTAATGGATTGGGGGCAGGTCTAGGTTGGAGAGGCTGTACCATGTTTCCCTCATGGGTACACCTCCCATATCAGAAAATTATCTTCTTTCAATGGTGAAAGGCTTTTTGATTGTTAATGCTTTCACTTCCCCCCCTTTCTGATTTATTGAGGAAGTTATATTTCCTTGGTGCGTTGGTCTCTTGTATCTCGACCCAGATGCAGACTCTTTATTCGCCCATCCTGAATTAGGTTTTCAATTTTTGAGGTAGTAATAATGAAGGCTTTAAAGTCAGGCATATACTGAGTAAATAGCCTATCTTGATAGATTGGAAGGAGATTCTTGATAATTATGTCTATTTGCTCATTCTCAGGAGGTATGTTCACCATTTGAGAAGCCTTTTTCCTCCACCTCGTAAGGAACAAAGAGAAGGATTCCTTTGCATATTGCTTAGTGGTCTCCAGATCCCTCCTTGTTACATCCATCTAAATGTTGTAGTGATACTGTTTAATAAAAACATTACATATATCATCCTAGGTCCATTTTTGGGAATCATCTAGGTCCACAAACCATCTTACAGCAGCACCGGTAAAAAATTATTGGAATAACTAAGTAAGGAGTTCATTGTCCACTCCTAAAGGATGTATGGCTCCCACATACATTTTCAGATGAGTCTTGGGGCAAGTAGTTCCATCAAATTTGTCCAGATTTGGCATCTTGAACTTGGGAGGAAGTCTTGTATTGGGAAATAAACTCAGCGAGTCTATATCAATCATATCCTCTTTTCTTTTCAGTTTCTTCAGCATGTTTTCCATGACTTCAAATTTGTTCATAAAGGATTTAAGCAAAGGGTTAGCTTCCTTCTCTTGAAAAAGATCCACGGGACGGGAAGTGAGAGTAGGAGTATGATTTGATGGTTCAATGGGTAGTGGTAGATTGGCTTCAGTTGCAGCAATTTCCTTATTTTTCAGACCAGGGTTGGAAGTGGATTCAAAAATAGGAGAAAAAGTGGGTTTTGGTTCAGTTGAACTCTGGTTTAGGGAGGTATGGCCCATCATTATTCAGACATCCTCCATAATGGCCCCCCTTTGGATTTTGAGCAAGTCTAGAAAATAGGCCTCTTGTTTCTGAATCATGATCTCTTGTTGTTCGGAGAGCTTGGCAAGAAGTCCATTAAAAGCTTCATCAACTGTAATGGCAGGAATACCTTCATCCCCTTTACCAGACATCTTAGTAACCTTTCATGAAACAGATAACGCTAGGTCAGTTTTTAGCTTAGGCAAGACAAAACTAGATCATGGAATCCTAATGACAAGGATAAAAAGTACCATGGGTTTGGACTAACTAGACTAAGACTAGCAGTATTTGGGTAAGGTTTAAACTCTCCAACTTTAGTAGATTCTTGTATAATGCATGTATGCGTGTATGCATGAAAATGTTTCATGAAATATGGCAATAATTCAGCATTTTTTTGGGAACATATGGCCATAAGGGAAATTTCTATGAGCCATTACGTGAAAGGGTAAAGGTGGCTTAAAAAGGAACCAGTCACACTAGAGATGCGATATACCTAACCACATGTGAGACAAAGAGTCTCTCGTGGGTCCAACGGTACTGCATACTCGTTACACCTCTAAAAAGGATTTAGAGGATACGTCACAGACTGGATGATTTCACTATCGGCAAGCAGACCTAAAGAAGGTTGCCCATTCGATGTTACTTTCTATCCATTGTTTTCCTAGGAGACTAGGGTTTTGGACAAGGAGTCCACATGTAGTGATGCATGAAAAGTTATTTTGAATTAAAGCCAAACTTTGTATTTTACCAAAAGTAATCCACTTTTATCTTTTATTTGAAAAGGATTTAATGTCCCCAGTTGAGTCGCCAACTGTGAGACCTCGCCGAACATCGGTTCGATCCGCTAAGGGATCGAAGTGCTCTTATGGAGAAACTCCATGATTGGAACTCACTATGAGTTCTGAAAATTGTATTTTGTAATTTGTCATTTGTAAAGGGAGTCGCCACTTTAATTTTATTTGTTTCAATTGAAAAAATTAAAGGAAAACCCAAATTAAATTGACTCCAATTTATTTAATTCATCCCACTAAAAAAATGCTAGTCTGTGAGTGATCAAAGAGGGTTCAGGGATCAGGTTTTCGTAATAACAATAATTTTCTTTAGTTTGGCTAAGGTGCGAAATAACTTTTGTATAAAAGAAGGTGTTTTTTTGTATATGTATGAATAAGAATACAAATGATGAATAAAACAGTTATAAGTGATGCAAATATTATATGAATGACAGTTATAGAGAAATAAATAGAAATAAATCCTATTTAAATCAAAAATAAATAAGATAGAGATGATCTTTTCTCTAGCTCTTATGGGTACTAGGAAAAGTACATATTCCCCAACTAATTTAATATAAAGAACATATGAAGCGAATAAAAGAAAGACACATAAAATATGAAAGGGGAAAATATTATTTAAAATATTTTGGAGTTGATGCCTTAAAGATTGGCATGCCTGCATATCCCGTTGAATAAGAATCAAACCCCACGCAGTTCTTCTTTCTTACGAAGGTGGGGTTTTGATTAAAAGAGGTTGATTTGATTTATTAATTTAATTCAAATTTTAAATTAATAAATTTTAGATCTTTTCAGTTTTAGACTTAAATAAAGGCGTAAGAAGATAAATTCTAGTTCTGAATTTAGAATTTCAAAAGGAAAAAGAAGAATGGAATTTTACCTTTGCTTTTCTAGTTTTTCTTATGAATGGAGCGAGCTTAACTCCAGATCTGAACTCCATTTTGGATCAGGAATTTCAAAATTGTAATTGCAAATAATAACAACTTTAAATTAAAATAATTTTGGTAGGTGCTGGATTTTGATATTGAAAAGTGATTTTTATGTATCAAAATCAACAGAGCTTTAGTTGTAAATCTGGTATTTTTCAATCACCTTTTTTTTTTTTTTTTTTTTGAAGAAGTGGAGCGGTATTTATAGGGAAATGAGGGCCTGGAGGTGAACGGCAGCACATGTGGTACGCTGGCTAGGCCGGTGGCACGCATCTGTGCCACTCGGGCGGTCTCTGGCCCGATTCAGCCTTCCGCTTGGGTTGACCCAGTTTTGCTATGCTTTGGTTTGTTTTGGCCAGTTTCTAATCTGATTTGGGCCCAGTTTGATTATGTGAGTTCGTAATTGAAAAGCGATTATCTGGAGGTGCAATTTTGAGGGTTCACAATTTCATAATTTCTGCAATAATCCAAATGACAGCTCACGCCAACAGCTATTAACTGATAACTAATTGTTGTTAAGTGTTTGGTAAAATTATTATTAATTGTTGCTGTTAATATGTTTAATGACTATTAAGGATGAATATTAATATTTAATTTTTATTTAAATATTATTTTTTAATATGATAATTTTTTCTTTTTATTTAAATCAAAAACTTATTGGGTAAAATCTGCAAATGCACGGAGTTCACAAGTAATATAGAATGAGTAGAGTATCGTTCCTACGAGGATTAAAGGCTTATCTACCTATCTATTATCTTTCTTTTGTTTAAGGCTTCAATTTAATTTTAATTGAAACTAAGTAAATTAACTCTAATATTAACAATAATCTAAAGGCAAAGATTTAATTAAGAGATTTAACAATAATAATAATATTGTTAGGGATTAACATTTATTCACACTTAAAAAACCAATTACCTATAAGTTCTAAGTCATGATATGATCCAAGTTATCCAATAGCATTGATTAAACTCTCTCAAACATTTAACCAACTAAACCAAAATTCAAGCAATCACAAAACAACTTAATTAATTCTCATATGACCAAATTATTCTTAATTACCCAAATATGACTTTAAGCAAACTCTAAAGATATCTAATCACCAATTATAATCTCTTATCAATTAGCAATTAAACAAGTATTTGTAAATCAATTGTATTACCATCTCTCAATGCATAACACAACTAAATTCATAATTTTGGTGATCAAATAAAACTAACCGTGAAGAACAACAAATACCACATATCATAGAGATTTTAGATTTTGATAGATAATTGGAATGAAATTGTGTTTCAAAACATTAATCCCTAACTATAGAGTTTAGTTAGACATAATTAAAGCATTCACAAAGTACCGAGAAGAAGAAGAAATCAAAAATACAAAATAGGAGAGAATAAGAAGGAAATTCTCTCAATTTTCAATCTCAAATTTTCAATCTTGTGTTTCCTTGACTTAATCTCTTCCAAGATCTCTCCTAAGCTTCCTTGAGTTATCCAATTGATTTCCTCAAAGTCCTATTTAAAAGAGTTTGCTTCCTCCTATTGTGGTTAGGTCAAAGAGTTCCAATTTCAAAGTAAAATTCAGATTTGGAGTTGACAGTCCGTCACGACCGCTACACTTGGGAAGGGCGCAATAGAAACCAACTTTCCAAGTGTAGCGCCCTTTACACTTGTCGCGCGCTCAACAATTTTCAGCTTTAACTTCCTTCTCTTCTTTGTCTATCAAGTCAAGTTAGAACCTACAAAAAGCCTTTAAAACCTTCCTCAAATCACAAATATAACAAAATGCAATGTAAATTAACCTAAGATGAATCTAAAATGCATGAAATTCCTACTTAAAATACCTAATAATGTATGTAAAATTAACACATATCAAACTCCCCCACATTTAAGATTTTGCTTGTCCCCAACCAAACATAAACATCTTCATTCAAAAACCTTCATAATCCTTCAATCTCATAAAAGCATACGTTACTCATTCCACAACTCAAAACCTTAAACTTCTAAGATATGCAATCCCACGTAATTTCGAAACCAAGAACACTTATTAACAAGGATAAACAAACAAAAATTCTCACATAAAGATTATATTCATAAAGAAAAAAAAATTAAAATGCTCATTAGACGAAAATTTACAAATCATTACCAAATTTTAAGTAAAAGATTGGTTGACTAGAAATCAGGAGACGCACCCAGATATCCCAACTAGGTTGGCATATCCTTAGCGTCCTCATCATGCAACTGGCAACCAAATATTATTAAAACCAAAATAGAAGAATACAAGAGAACAAAACAAACATCAATCCTTGAAAACCAAAGGATACTAACGAAAGCAAAAATTTTCCCTACTGCTAAAATCCTCATAAAGCAAAGAATTACAAAAATCTGGAGCTGTATTCCACCACTGAGTACTAGTAGTAGAAACTCCAAATCGTGCCAACTTGTCTGCCACTCGGTTACCTTTTCTGCAAATGTGAGAAATAAAACAATTCAACTTGCTCAAATAGATCAAACAACTAGACCATTGCTGTCTAAGTTCCTATAGAACTTCCATTGATTTAGTCTTGAAAAGATGCACCACATATAATGAGTCACATTCAAGCTAGATGTTGTGCCAACCTTTGCAAATTGCAAACATGACTGCCTGTAATTCAGCCGAAAGCAAAAGAATTGCCTGTGCTGAAAGCAAATGCCCCATGAGCGAAACTGCGAGGATTACGAAAAATACCTCCTGCCCCTGCAGCTTCAGGCTCCCCTAAGGCAGAACCATCTTTATTCACCTTCATCCAATAGTGCGGAGAAGGCTGCCATATGATACTAATGATTTGAGGAGCTTTACTCGGCCTCCCCATGATGTTAAGAGTCCAAAAAAGTTGTAGTTCGAAAACATTATTGAACATGGTTCCAATCCTGAAGAAATCACATTCTTTAATAGAGGACCAAAGTAATCTTAAAGTATAGAAAACACTGTAGCCCAAGATGAACCAAGAAGGAGGGTTGAATTGGTGGGCAATTAAAAAATTTAATTGTGAAAGAGTAAGGAGAATAGAAGAAAGAACACAAAGAATTTTATAATGGTTCGGATTATAACCAATCCTACATCCACTCCCCAACCTCAATTGGGTATTTCACTATCAATGGAGTTTTACCAAGTTCACTCCCAACTCAGTGTTTAAGCTCGCACCAAACTTTACAAGTATTTTCCCAAGGCTCACACTCAAACCCCTCAAGTGTTTTTACTAGGCTCACACTCAAAGCTCACAAGTGTTTTCACCAGGCTCACACTCAAATCTCACAAGTTTTTTCACTAGGCTCACACTCAAACCTCACAAGTGTTTTTACTAGGCTCACCTTCAAACCTCACAAGTGTTTTCACTAATGATTTATGAAGAATGAAACTAATCTCACTCTTGCAAATAGCTAGTACAAAAGATGGAAGAATGTAATCTAGCTTAGAACAAATTTGAACACACAAAGATGAGAAATAAAGCTTTAAAGTTTGAGAGCTCTGATTTGCTTGTAATATATGTTCTTGATGTATGAAAACTTCTCCTGTATTCACCTTGAGGCTTTAGATATATATAGGTCTTCATTCTATGCTTAAACAACCATTTTAGTACTCTAAAAATGATACTAGACAAGTTCCAACGGCTATATAACATCTATATTCAAAAATTAGAAATATTGAGTCATACAATTCCAAATGATGAACAATATTTCTTTTGTTGGAAGCTTTGAGCAGTCTACTACAACTTTGTAGATTTTAAAAACTCCAAAATCTTCCATCTTCATGTTATAAAAAATCAGAACATTTTATTACTCATCTAGTCATGACAGTTTGAACATGCTTTAGTATTTCACCCAATGCTTCTTCAATACAACTCGGATTGATGCAAGGCTTTTGAATATGAAACTAAGCATCCAGAGATACAAATCTAGAGAAGGTAATGTTCAAAATACCTTTATATAATTAATTCCACTAATTTAAATTGATATCATCTGCTGTGACCCAGTCTAACAACTTGAGCATAATTCAATAAAAAATTCAAAACTCCATTTTCCAAGCTCCAAAAATTATACCAATTTTTATTCCAAACTAGATTGATGTAGCTATTCATCCATATATGGCTTTCATTCATAAACTCTCCCAAATAGTACAATTTATTCTTCAAACTTCAATCAACAGTTTTGCTTCCATGGAGATCATCCTTGCTCACATGAGTTTCTTGGTTTCACATGCGCTTTTCATTGTCCTCATATGTTTTATAGCTCTTCCCATCTTTATTGCTTCATGATTTCATCCCATCTTCACATTTAATTTTTTTACTTCATTGCATCAATGACAATCAAAGATTACCTACTAACAACAACAACCCTAAACAAACTTATTAGTGGTAATAATATTTTGCATCATCAAAATCACATATGAAATCTTGGAGTCAATATTCTCCACCTTTTTTATGATGACAAAATATTGATTGCATTAATCAAAATAATTCTCCCCTTTTTTGGAATCAATAAAAAAGGAAAGACAACATTTTCTCCCTTTTTGTCAAGAAGCAATATATGATGAACAATATATTTAGCTCCCCATTGATATATGCAAAAAGATAAAAATAATAGGCAATGATCAAATAAGTTATTAAAATAATCTTACAAACTCCCTCTAAATTTATGCAAATTTTAATCACATAACAAACATTAATTATGGAAAAAATTATCCTACCACAAAAACTATTTCACAAAACCAATCAAATTAAGCATATGTAAACATTTCAAGTTAAGACATTGAAATTTGACAAAGGAAAATATGATTGTGAAAATAATTTTTATTGTAAGGAGCTCCCATCAAGCATACCAAACTCTGTTTGTAATGTATATGAAATACCTATAAGAAAAGAAAATTTATCTATGTTTTGGTACCCAAATGTATTTGGGTCCTTGAGAGTTAGTCATGGAAGAATCTTCAAGTTTTAGATGAGCCTTTCTTATATAACAAAATACATTTATATGCCCATTTTTCATATACTAATGGCATTTAAACTTTGACTTGATAGTCTTTTTGGGCTTTGCCATCTTGTAGTGAAATTGAGGCATTTTTGCAACAAAATCATGATGCACACAATATCATGTATGATGTTGTGATTGTGGGTGTTTTTGAACATGCCTCTTTTGATATTTAAATGTATGATTGACTCTTTGAGACTTAGCTCTTGATTCATGTGCACATTTTTTAATCCATTTAGGATTTGAAGATTTTGTGTGTGCTTTGACTCCTTTGTCAATTACCTCAATGCTAGAGGTTTGAGGAGTAGAGGCTTTGATGAATAATGGAGGGTAGGATGAGGAAGTATATGTACTATAAAAAACAAGGCCATATTTCACAAGGGGTGGCCTTTGAGATACAATAAGTGTATCTAAAGCTTCCTTTCTTTTGTGAAATTTTGAAATTGATGATCTTAATTCTTCAATCTCTAATTTTAATGAATTATTTTCTTTGCATAATGATTCAAAAGAGGAGGTTTATGTAGAAATTTCAGTCAATGAAATTTTGAGGTTAACATTGGATGTTTTCAAGTTTAAAACAAGGTTTTCAAAACCTTTGAAATCCTTCTTAATTTTTGAATATTTTTCTTTGTAAAATTTCATTTTTGAAAAATATTTTTCACATTTCAAAACCATGGCCTCTATAATCTCATCATCATCCACATCATGCATACCATTATCACAATTATCATCATCACATGAGTGGGAAGTAGAACGTACCTCATATGTAGGTTCCTCCAAGGCCATGAAGCAAAGATTGGCACTTTCATCATCTTTTTCATCACTTGAAGAGCTATCACTCCAAGTAGCCTTGAAGCCCTTTTTCTTCTCTTTGTTCCATTTCTTCTTCTTATTCTTGGGACAATTCAGTTTTATGTGACCTTACTTTCCAGAATCATAGCAAGTCGTTTCATTCTTCCTTTCTTTGAGATGGCTTCTTGAATGGTTTCATCTCTTTCTTCTTAATGATCCCCTTCATTCTCCTTGTGATTATTGAAAGGGATTATTGGGCCCGAACGCAGCGGAATGGCTAGGCTTGTGAAAAATCAAACACTTTAAAATTTCACAACACCTATTGTTTAGTCCAATCAAACTTCCCAAGCAATCTCCTAATTAATGTGTAAAACACATATGCTAGAAAAGAAAGAACAAGGGGTAATCAAATTACCTCTTGAAGCCAAGACTTTGTTTCTTCTCTTTTCCACCAAAGCTCCCCAA
>CATKHJ010096643.1:0-22672 GCA_949750685.1 Vernicia montana | reverse complement strand
AAGGTTTAAGTTCAATGTTAATATGGTTCAAAAGAAAGAAACAAGTTAAGGCTCAAAGGGGCTAACTAATGAAAAATAATAGGTAGGCTATTTAAGCTAAATTGGGAAATCCTATAATGCCTTATTCATCTTCATGCTTTTAATGCTACATTATGTAATTTCAAAAAGAATGAACATGCAAGTTCTAGAATAGCAACAATCATGATGGACTCTCGCAAAGAATAATGAGATTGACAAACATGTATTCAATAAATAGGCTCAAAACCTCACAATTTAAGCTCAAATTCACCAATTAAGATAATTGAATTTTAAAAATAAGAATTTACAAAACTAACAACCTAAAATATTTAGCTATTTAAGGTAAGCTAAACAAAAAGTTCAAGAAAAGTCTATGTAATCATGCAATCCTAATTACAAATTTTAAATAATCTAAAGAAATCAAGTGTGTCAAGATATGCCAAGTGCCAAGTTGTGTCAAAATTTTATACAAATTAAATCAAGTCAAGCATCATAATTTTTTTTTAAAACATTTAAGCCTATTCCCTCCCTCACACTTAATTTTCACATTGTCCCCAATGTGACAAACAAAATAAGAGTAAATCAAGGGATAGGGAACTTCCTCATTTGCTTGTACATTGATTCAAAGTGTACCATTACTGCTAACACAACATGCAACTCAAAGTTAAGACAAAAATTAACCATCAAAGGGTCAAGTGGTTAGGCATTGTTTAAAACCACAATAAACAAATAACTAATTAAGCAAAAATAATGAAACATAAATTAATGAAAAAGAAAATGGGTTGCCTCCCATCTAGCGATTTTTTAAAGTCATTAGCTAAACTTTGATGCAATGCATCATCAACGATACAAACGCATGTGTGGAAGTGTTCGTGGAAGCTCCTTCCTTAGCTTTTCTCTTGTAGGCTCTCTCTTGCCTAAGTAGTAGAGTGCAAGCTCCATATGAAATACTCTACAATCTAAACATTTTGGAATAAAATAAACTTCACATGGGTTCTCAAACAACTTAACACTCTTCATAGATGCTTCATCTTTAATAAGATTAATGCAACTAATGCTACCAATTTCCATTTGCTCTATCTTCACCTCAATTGCTTCCTTTGATGCAAAAGAACTTTGATCATGATGAGGTTCCATATCATATTCTAATATTTCAAGTGGACTCTCCTCATCTTCCCAAAGTAGTTTATCTTTCTCTTCTTCTTGTTCTTATTTTTTTGAAGCATTTTAAAATGTCACTCATATATTCTTCTATCCTTTGGGTGGTCTGTTTAAGATGCCTGTCATAAATTTCAGCTCTTTCATATTGACTAACTGCAATGAAATTTTGCAATGACTCCTCTAATGAAGGTCCCTTCGATCTATTTCTCTCACAAACTTCAATATAATATTGAAGGGATTCCTTCATTGTTGGTTGCCTTTGCTCACTTTGATACCCAGCTGAAAATTGGCCATCTCTATGATCCCAGAAATTATCATTGTGGTCCCAACATGTGTTGTACATTTGTGGTGGAGGTGGTAGTGAAGGTGAATAATAATTTTGACAATGTATTGAGGCATGATCTCCCCACATCATTCACAAACCTGAAAAGAAAACAGACTAGAATTGCATTGCATATGTCTCTTGTTAGATAATGTGGCAATCTGTTATTTTAAGCTCCAAATTTGATAAGCTAACTCATCATTATTCATGACAATTAACTTATCAAATAATCACACAAATATTTTAGTTTTTTTTTTTACCAAAAATAATAAAACACAATTTAATAACTAGAAAATTTAAATATAATAAATGAAAATACAAAACACAATTGAAACACAATAGGATAACAAGAAAAATTAAAACATGCCAATTCAACTTCCCGGCAATGGCACCAAAATTTGTTGCACTTAAATTTGATATAGTATAAGCTCATACAAATTTAAAAACTCGCAAGTGAACGAATCGTATCATAGATAGCAATAAGTTCACCCTGAGGTCGATCTCTCACGAAGTTGAGGAAATATACCTAGGCACAATTATAATTAACTTACTACCTTATTAATGCCAATAAACAATATATACAAACACAATCCTAAACACTCTAATCAAGATGGCTATTGATTGCAAGAAAATTAAATTAATTTTGAATGAGAGTAAAGAAATGTAATAAGAAGAATGTAATAAGATTGGGTAGGCTTCTAGGGATGTCAACTTCACCTAATGATGCATAGAATTAATTAAGACCTAACTAGATTCCAATTAACGTATCTTTCGAGTTCGGCTAATTAGAATCTATTTAAACCATAAATATGTTTAGGGAAATGCAAATGAATGGCATAAAATCACAAATGATTATAGTGGACTTGTCTTTCGAATTAGGTCAATTAGAAATCAAATTAATTCTAAACCTAATCATAAGCATGCATAGGGTTTAGTGCATTTCTGATTAGTAAACTCTAAGTTCATTGTTCTTTTAATCAAGCATTAACTTTCATCTATCAATCCTTCAATTAATACCTAGGTCATATAAGTGGTAGCCAATCACATATATGTGGAATAAAGCCTAGAACAATGACAATATAATTCCAAAATTATACATCTAAACAAACATATTAAAACAATAAGATTCATCTAAACCCTAGAATTAAAGAATCAGTTCATGGTGATAGAAAATTGAAAATCAACTTTATTAAATCCAAAAACAATAATGAAATTGAATATAAAAAGCTAAGAATACAAAACCCAAGATGAAATCCCCTTGAAGAGCTGTCACCATCTCCAAAAAGTGTTTCTCACCATGAACTAAAACTAAACCTAACACAATCTTGATTACAAAGGAGAACGAAAAGAAAAGGAATTGAAATTTAGTGAATGATGATCGATTGTTCCTCCACCTAGAGCCTGACGGCTACTAGGGTTTTGGTCTCCCCTCTCCCCCTTTTTCTCCAGTCCTTCCTCTTCCTTTTATATCTAATTAGGGTTACAAGCGTTAGGTAATACCCTTCTTGCCCCCAACAGCTGAAAGATATCGAAAAGAAGAGAAATTCACGATTTGGACCCGTCAGACTGTGCACGGCCGTGCACATTATGCTGCACGGCTGTGCAATATTAAAATGTCACTTTTCACTCATTTTCCTTGAAAAACAGAATCCAGATTGAGTTGCACGGCTGTGCGCCTTCATCTGCACGGCCATGCTAACTTCAAAGCCTTTTTTTTAGCCTCCTTTCCTCGATTTTCATTCCAAAATAACCCTACACTTGAAATTAACTTTAAAACACATAAAAAACAACTAAAAAGTAATTAGAGATAAATAAAATTAATCAAAATAATATCTTAAAAACACTACATATTTGGTCATATTAGATAGTTCAAAAAAAATGGATCGGATGTCAAAAATAAGAGACTAGTAGAGTAAGTGTCACGACCCAACTTCTAAGTCACGACGGTCCTAAGGCATAGGTAGCCATAAGGGCACCAACCACCCGTAGAACCCATGAGCACTAATAATCCATATGGCATCATGAAATCCAGCCGCAACTACACACACATTTCCTAGAATCTCAACCTGCAGACAAATAACACTCCTAATTCTTACCTTATTCCCTCACTACAATAATGCAATATCACAATTTCCCATACTCAAACTCATACACACATAACCATTAAACATCCAATCATACATTATAAACTTTTACTCGTATTAAATTAACAATATCATACTTGTCATATACATTAATTTAGTCTTATAATATTTCTCTATCCTTAACAACCATGGTGCTCTAAGAGTCATGATCGAATCATTATTATATAATACATAATGTTAGACTTTACATTGATTAAATAAGATCCTCAAAGAAGAAAGAAGTCTTAAGGAACTAACTCATACACCTACTGCTTTCCTCGTCTCAGCTTAGAATCGCAGTTCTAATACACCTGCAAACACTGGTGATGAATGGAGGTGAGTTTTAGGGAAAAGCTCAGTGAGTGAATAAAACATTTATAAACAATAGGATAATCACTAAATTTATAAAGTACTTATAGTTTATGGAAAATCATTAAATGATTTTAAACATAAATTAACTCATAATTTAGTAATACATAAATATATATATAACTTGTGGAAAAATAGAAATTCATATAATTATATAAAGATTTAAAACAAAGGTTGACTCGTGATCTAATGATATATATATATAGAAAGAGCAAGTCACATAATCATATAAAATTTAAGATAGAAGTAGCTCGTAATCTAGTAATAAGAAACTTGTATGGTGAGAAAGTAATACATAACTCATAATTATTTAAAAACTTAGAATAGAAATTTGCTCATAATCTAGTGACAGATTACTCTTGATAGCTCGTGATATTACTCATTATAGCTCGTAATAACATGAGACTGATCAGGTCTCATGGCTAGGACATTACATTCTTCCCAGCTAGAGTTTGGATGTTATACCCCATCCGTAGGTACAGTGTGCACACAATCTGATGATTTGCCTCTCATTAGTCAAGGGAATTTCTATTCACTAAAAACTTCCATGTCACAATAGTCTCATAATAGATACTGTAAATATCAAATAATCTCATGATACAAATTACAATACTCGTAAACTTATAAGGAACTTTAATAACACATAGATTTGTAAAAAGATTTCAAATAACTCAAAAACTTGTAAAATAAATTTCTAGTAATAAATTTGGATTTCATAAAGAAATGTTAATACTCATATAATACTCATAAAGTATTTTATTAAAAACATCAATAATAATTTCAAGTCACAATATAGTAATACATTTTTCACTCACCTTGTACTAACGTGCTTCTTTACACTTCACTTCTTTACATTAGACAATAAGGATGATCCCACCCTTCCTGCACTTCCTCTCTTCCTTGCTCACTTCCAAGAACTACATATCATCAATTCACAAAAGAGAATTCATTCAATCTTTTAACTTCAATTATTTAATCAATAACCTAATCACAATTTCTTACATTAACTATACCATTTCGTTTTCTGACCTTCCTACACTTATAATGCACTAACTTTAGTTTCATTTATCCAATTAACTTGATTATTTTTTCTTATTAAACTGGACACATAAAGATATAATATATCTCAAATTTATCTCAAATCATATACTACACAATTTTTAGTGAATTTTCAAATCTTGTTCTATTTCTGTAGAATACATTAGACATTCTTGACTATATCTTGAAACATATTTGTCCAAATGAAAAAAATGATTTATAAAAATCTATATAACATATAAACAAAAAAAATTTATGTTTTACACTTTATCTAAATCAGAATCTAAGATTCTCAAAATGATATGACAATTTCAGACTGCCATCCTGCTGGATAGCTTAAGTAGTCCACACTAAGCCAACCAGTTACCATGCCAAAGTTTATCTTTTTAACCTAAAATTTTTATGATGCCTAAATAACATGTATATGGATCTTCATTCTCCATTTATTGTAAAAATAAAGCTCATTTTCTCACTTAATTAAATCAATTACAGTAGCAATTTATAATTTTTGTCTTACACAGAACATAATCTGGCAGTTTGTACTCTTATGTCCAATTACCCTATCAAATAAACTCCAATTAATCTAAAATTTTACAGACATATAGAATACATAAAAATACACAACTTTCATGTTTCACACTTTCTCTAATTCTTTCTTTAAATATGGCTTAACCACTCAAGTCACACGAACCAAAGTACAACTTAATAAGAAGGCTAATAATTAATCTTACTTCTTTACTTGATTTAATTTTCTTGAATTTTAATGGATGGTCATCCCGAAGAGAAAATCCTTTTGAGTTGAGAGTAATTTGGTGGAGAAGAAGAAACTTTGAAGATATTGAATAGAAAAATGTGTTGGTTGAGTAAGTCTTATCCTTTTAAGTCAATGATTTGGTCAAATATCTTAAATTGATTGGTTAATTCCTTTCTTTCCTTCAGTTGAAATCTGGCCATCCTTATCCTCCTTTAATTTTATTTTTTTTTCTTTTTCAAACTTTTAATTAATTACTTTAATTTCCATCACTTTCCTCAAATTTCCTTTTAGTCATTCAATTGTTGTCTTACTTTCTTTTAAGCACTAATCTTCTTTTTATCTTCCTTTTACTATCTTAATGTCATTATATTTTTATAATCTCTTATACTTACTATTACAACTCCTCTAATGTATGTATACTCACCTAAGCATCCCAAGCTTGTGTCAAAAATTCATCTTAGGCTAGGAATCGCTCAATTAAGTGACTTAGGATTTCAGATCCTCCTTGATAACTCAAACATTCTAATTCACTTAATTTCGTATTCTGAACTCTATTATAGGCAAACTCCAAATCACTCAACTCATAATACACACCTTCAGCCTTCCTAATATCATTACACTTGCAATTCACTATGTCCTTCTATAACACACTTGTAATGATTATGAAATTCTTCACTTACAAACCCTTTTGAACTCTTACCCTCTATTTGGGAAGGGGTGAATGTGAGAGTGGAGAAAGATGAAGGGGAGAAAGTTGGGAGTTAGTGGGATTTTCTCTTGTTTGGAAAAATCAGAGAAAGGGAGGGGAAAACTAAAAGTGAAATTTTAATCACTTGGGCCCACACAAATGCATTCACCAAAAATTGAGGTGAAAGAGATGAGAAAATTGCATTAATTATTAAGCTTTTAGAGTAAATTACATATTTATCTTCATAACATTAATTTTTTTTACTTTAAATTTTTATGATTGTGGGCATTATTGTAATTCTATATTTTTAATTTATTTTCCTTTAAATAAAATAAAATTATACTCTCCTCATTTTTCACCAATTCCCAAAAAAATGAAGAGAAATCTAAAATTCTCTTCCTTCTCTTTCTCTCCCTCAATTTTCTCCCCCCTCACTTTCTCTCCCTTTCACTCTTTTCCCAAATATAGGGTTAATCTTGATCACCTTCACTATCTTCAAGAATCGTCCTTTCCTATCACATAAACTCTCTGTCTCTCTCTGTCTCTCACATACTCATTTTATCTTAACATACATGACTAGCTCAAAGTTTGGGTATTACAGTAAGTACTTGCCCCACTCATGCCCTACAATGAGCGTGTGGGCGCCTGTGTGCCCCTCGTCTAGGGCGCATGGCCTAGGCACAGCTCCACTTCGAGCTTTTGAGGACTAAAATGTAAAAGACCCCTACCCCAAGGACCAAAATATAATTTTTTAAAAAATCATTTTAACCCTTAAAATGCAAGGATTTGAACAATTAAGCATGAAAAACTCAAAATCATTTTGAAAATCTCTTCTTTCTGGTTAGTTTTCTGAGAAAATCCCAAAAATTACACTTTAAACCTAAGAACTAAGTTTGTGAATTGCTACTCCAAGAGAACGAATCTGTTTCTCATCATCAAGTTTTAGGGATGAAAATCAAGTGTTCACAGTTTGCCCCCATTTTGGTTTAGTTTGTTTCATAAATTAAGGCAAAGTAAAGTTAGACTGCAACTTAATTTTCCTCCAAACACACACACCACAGACTTAATCCCTCTATTACAGCCTTACACAACTTACAACTTTTTGGTTGTCACTGCCAAATGGGCATGAATATCTGTTGCCACTACCAAGTAGGCTTGGACTGTTGCTGCCATTGCCAAGTGGACTTGGATTTCTACTGTCACTTTCAAGAGGGCTTGAACTTCTATTGCCACTACCAAGTAGGCTCAGACATCTGCAAAACAATTGTGTTTTTATACAACAAAAACAATTAATAATTAACTTAGTTAGGATTTGCCACTACCAAGCGGGTTTTAACATCTGAATTTTTGCAATTGACTTGCCACAGCTTATGACTTTGGCATTTTGGAATATACAATTTTGCCATTGCCAAATGGACTTTAAGTTTTCAGCTCTCCACTTGGGATTTTTCGATTGATTTGCTACAACTTGCGTGCTTAGATATTTGAAATTTTCAAGCTGCTGCTGCTGCATGGGCTTTAAATTTGACTCTCCACTGAGGATGATTCGCCACAGCTTGTGGACTTGATTATCTGCAAAACAATTGCAAGGTCTGATACAACAAAATTTTGGATTTTTTTCCAAAATTTTGGAAAGGATGAATATGCTCAACTCATAAAAATAAGATTTTGAAATAAAATCACATCTCTTGGAGACTTTCAAAATTTCTAGGAAATTTCTAAAATTTTTTCAAAATTTTTGGGATTTTTTGAAATTTTCTAAAAAATTTTGTGAAATACTTCAATTATTTTGCTCAAAATAATTTTTCTAGGACTTTGAAAAAAGAAAAAGCTCATTTTCTTTTTTGATTTTTTTCTTTTTCTTCTTTTTTTTTTCCCCTCCTCTTCCTCCATTTCACACCATCTCTCTCTTTCTCTCCATTTTCTCTCAACTTTCTTCTTCTTCTTCTTCACTTCTTTATTCTCCCATTCATCCAAATCTTTGTGCTTTTCTTCCAAATCTTGAAACAAAACTCAATTTTTCTACATCAAAACAACCAATCATCCTTTAAAAACAAGTTATTTGCAGGATTAAACACTTAAAATTCAAATATTTTCCAAACATCAAAAATCTCCACTTTCACCAAAACTCCACAGATTTACTTGCAAATCTACATTTTAAAGCTCCATAGGAACCCAACTTTGAGTTCAATTCGCTGGAAACAAGAAATTCCAGGCGAGCAAGAACATTGGACAATCTAGGATTGAGGCACAATCAACCATGGCTCGTTCTTCGTTGATTACGTGAGTGCATCACTAGAATTGAGGTATCTTGTCTTTTCCATGCCCTTAATTTCATTTCTAGTAATACCAAAATTTGGAAGGGCAGCCCGGACAACACCAATAAGGGTGTGTGCCCTTGAGCACGCCCCTGTCATAGGGCACGCACCTGCTGGCGCACCCCTCATTTGGAGCACACGGCGCCGAGTGTGCCCTTTGCCCATAGCAGCTCTGTTGCCTTCTTATTTCTCATATTTTTTTGTTGTTCTTGTTCTTGCTTGTGTCCTTTAAATCCCATATGTGCTCACCCACTCCAAAACATCTACTTAGCTCATTTACCATCCAAAATGATCGAATTTATGTTTGTTCTTGCTCGGGATTCTGGTTTGACTGTAGCTTTCCATTGCATCTAACCCCTTAATTTGACTCTCCACTGGGGATGATTCGCCACAACTTGTGGACTTGATTATCTGCAAAACAATTGCAAGGTCTGATACAACAAAATTTTGGATTTTTTTCCAAAATTTTCCTCAAAATTTTGGAAAGGATAAGTATGCTCAACTCATAAAAATAAGGTTTTGAAATAAAATCACATCTCTTGGGTACTTTCCAAATTTCTAGGAAATTTCTAAATTTTTTTTAAAATTTATGGGATTTTTTGAAATTTTCTAAAAAATTTGGTGAAATACTTCAATTATTTTGCTCAAAATAATTTTTTTTGGGCTTTGCAAAAAGAAAAAGCTCATTTTCTTTTTTTCTTTTCTCTTTTTTCTTTTTCTTTTTTTTCCCTTCCTCTTCCTCCATTTCACGCCATCTCTCTCTTTCTCTCTATTTTCTCTCAACTTTCTTCTTCTTCTTCACTTCTTTAATCTCCCATTCATCCAAATCTTTGTGTTTTTCTTCTAAATCTTCAAACAAACTCATCTTTTATACCTCAAAACAACCAATCATCCTTCAAAAAAAAGTTATTTGCAGGATTAAACAAATAAAATTCAAATATTTTCCAAACCTCAAAAATCTCCATTTTCACCAAAACGCCTGGGATTTACTTGCAAATCTACATTTTGAAGCTCTAGAGGAACCCAACTTCGAGTTCAATTTGCCAGAAATAAGAAATTTCAGGCGAGCAAGAGCATTGGACAATCTAGGATTGAGGCACAATCAGCCATGGCTTGTTCTTCGTCGATTATGCAAGTACATCACTAGAACTAAGGTATCTTGTCTTCTCCATACCCTTAATTTCTTTTTTGGTTGATTAATTAGAGTGGGCACCATGCAAAATGCAAAAATTTGGAAGGGCAACCAGGACAACACCAACAGGGGCGTGTGCCCTTAAGCATGCCCCTGTCATGGGGCACGCACCTACTGGCGCACCCCTCGTTTGGGGCACACGGGGCTGAGTGTGCCCCTTGCCTATAGAAGCTCTATTGCCTTTTTTTTCTCCTATTTTTCTGTTGTTCTTGTTCTTGCTTGTCATTTCAATCCCATAGGTGCTCACCCACTTGAAAACATCTACTTAGCTCATTTACCATCCAAAATGATCAAATTTATGTTTGTTCTCGCTCAAGATTCTGGTTTGATTGTAGCTTGTCTTTTGCATCTAACCCCTTAATTTTTCCACTTTGCAAGTGAAGATAGATAATGTCGCCACCAAATTTATGGCCCCGGGTGGATGAACTTTACACTACTTTCCAATAGAACATTGGAAGTTAAATGCCAAGGGAGGGGCCCAAAACGGAGAAAAGAGTCGCCATCTAGTTTTTAAAATCTAGGAAAATGGTAACTAGGATCCCTAACTTATTACCTAATCCCCCAAATCAGAGATTCTGAGTAAGAAATTTGGGTACGATCTTGGGAAGGTGCTAGGCTTGGGTGATGATTCTCAATTTAGTTTCTTAGGTTTTTTGTTTTTCTTTTTGATTCCCTTTGAAAACTTTAGTTTCAACTGATATAGAGAGTTTAATATTCTTTTTTGATCTTCAGAGTTAATTTTTTCTGAAATAGAATGGCATCTTCAATGGATAAAAAAAAAGCTTTTATACGATTTTTTTAATTTCCAAGATTTTTCAATTGACTTTTTTTTTAAATAAAAAATTATTTTTAGATGATCTTTGATCCTCCTCAATCCTCTTAGAATGGATTCTGAGGAATTGGGGGAGTTAAGTTGGTTTAAAAATCAAAAAAATTGAAAAAAAATCTGAAAATACACTGTCAGCAAGTCCCACGCGCCCTTTGTGCCCCTCACATGACCATTGTCTAGCAAAGAGCAAATTTTAGCTTTTTTCATTTTTAGGGACCAAAATGCAATTTTCCCCTCCTTTGAGGACCAAAGTGTTATTTTTTAAAATTCATTTTAAACCTCTAAACTTAAAAATTTTATCACATTAAAACCAAAGAAATCCAACTGAACTCCAAATCAAATCATTTTCCAAATTATTTTCAATTAAGTCCAAAAATCTTTTCAATTTAACCCAAAAACAATATTGTGAACCAACCTCCAAGCAAAAACAAACTATTTCTCATCATCGGGCTCTAGGGTTGAAAATTAGGCGTTCACAGTTTACCCCCACTTTGGCTTATTTTGTTTCATAAAGTAAGACAAAGTATGAACCAACTCCTGCTTAACCTTCTTCCTTACACACACACACACAAACGTACCTGGGGTTTTGTCATTAAGGCGTCATTACCGATTGAGTCGCTAAGATCGGGCTACTGAGGCTCCTTTCCTCTCTGTCAAGTCATCAAGTTATTGAAATACCATGTCATTAAGACAGTCATTGTGACTACTTCGTCATCTGATTCTTCATATCATGCCATTGAAGCTGCTTCATTATCCGCATCATCTGGACATAGAGACTTTAGCATTAAGCTTCTGCTTATAATCATTAAGCCTTTGCCATCAAGCTCCTTCCATATAACCATTTAGACTTCAGCATTAGGCCTCTCTCTATAGTCATTAAGGCTCTTATTAGGTTTTCTTGGCCTAATAGGAGCAATGGGATTTCCTTGGCCCATTTTAGAGCTCTCTTCATAGTCATTGAGACTTTAGCATTAAGCTTCTCCTCGTAGTTATTAGGACTTTGCCATTAAGTCTCCTATTAGGTTTTCCTTACCTAATAGGTGTAATGGGTTTTCCTTAGCCCATTACTACCCATTAGAGCTCTCTCCATAATCATTGAGACCACACCATTTGGGTGTTCTTCATATAGCCATTAAGACTTTGCCATTAAGGCTCTCTTCATAGTCATTAAGACCTTACCCATTAAGGTTGTCTTCAATCTTTTGCCTTTTCATCATTCTTCATCTTCATCAACAACCAAAGTGATGTCATTAGGGTTCATTCTTCATTTCCTTCAATTATCCTTCTTCGTTATTAGACCATTGAGACCGTGCCAATGTGGTAGCTTCATCTTCTGGTCATTGAGTCTGTGCCATTGAGGCTGCTTTTTTCTCCTAGCCATTAAGGTTGTGTCATTGAGGCTATATTTCTCATCAGCTTACTTTTCAATGCATTCTTTCTTTTTTTTTTATTTCTTTGATATTATCTATAAAACAAAACATGTTTGCACGAGAATGTTGGCTCTCATTATGATGCAAATGTTTCTCGTTTCTTTTCTTTATACTTTTCTTCTTGATATGATGCACATGGCAAACAATTTCTACTTGCTACATGATTGCATTTATGCATGATTATATGCATTACTCTAAACTTTCTCAAGTCTAGAAATTTCTCTTGTCGTAGCTTCTTGGGAGTCTTTCACCATTGCAATTGAAGTAGCATCATTAAGTGAACCTATAGGACCTCAACCCTATAGCCGAAGGTTTACAATCAAATATTTTCCTTTCTCTTTTCTCTTTTCTCATTTTCTTTTCTTTTTCTTTTTCAATTTTTTTCCTTGCTCTAACTTTTGCCCAAATCCCCCTTTCAGGTTTTGACTTGGCCAGCCTGCCTTAACTTTTGCCTAAGTTGCCCTTTCGGGTTTTCAACTTAGCGAGCTACTATTCTTTCCCCTTCTTTTTTCACTTTTTTTTCTCTTTCTTTTGTTTTGTTTTCTTTCTCTAGATTTGATTGCAAACCTAAATGTTTCCCCCAAGATAGGTACTTTACTAGATACTCACATTCTTTATAAAACTTGCCCGCCACTTTTCTGACCATGATGAAGTTTTGCTGCTTGATTGCATTCCCCTTGAAAATAACTACTCTAACTCACAGTCTTTAAGTTGATTCACTTAGTTTCTCTTCATCTACCTCATACTTAACCAAAATTATTGACGCTTGCCAACCTCTATTGAAAGGGGAACTTAACCAAACCAAAGTCCATGAGCCGACATTCCATAAATCAAATTGTTTGATAATACTTTCTATAGATAAAATATCTTCATAAACATGTTTCTTTCTCATTCTTAACATGCATCTCTTCACTCAATATGAAAACAACTACGACAAGTTTTGAATCTTACATTTGTTATTGGCTGGCCATTTCAGGTTTTCCAACCAAATATTTTTCACTCACATCCCTAACTTTTGCCTAGGCAACGATTGGGGAAAACCTAGCTGGACTATTCTTTTCATCTTTTTCTTTTCTTTCCAAGAGATGTTGTTTGGCAAATACTTTTCCCCTAGAGAGTTCAACTACTTAGGATGATGGACTTTTGATTTCATCTTCATTCTTTCCTAAGCAAAGAAGGCGTTTGGCTGACTTTTGGTTCGATTGGCTCTTTATTTCTTAACAACTAGGCTTTAAGGAATAAGAAATTGACTCCTCTTTGTTTTGGATTTTGAGATCTTCAAGAAAAGAAGGGTACCTGCCTTTCTGATGTTTAGGTATGTGGTTTTTTACTGTATAAGGGTTTGACCCTACTAGGATACTGCCACATAAATCAAGTTGATTTTTATCATTTTAACTAAGGGTAGTTTGGCCTTCTATTGTTAAGGATGCTCTAAGAATGGTCCATTTGAGGTGGTATTGAACTCAAGGTGGGTAAAGGTGGGGTATCCCAACATCTCTCTTCCTTTTCTCATCTCATTCTTTTTCTTTCATTTTCTTTTATTTTTCTCACTTTCTCGTCAGATGCAATATCATGCTCCCAGTCGCAATTATAATCAAATTGAACTCAAAGACATAAGCCAGGATAATCTAGAAAATAGATTCAGGAATTAATCTTATTGAAAATCAAAGTCAAACAATTTATTATCCTTAACAAAGAAGATAAGTAAAAGCATCAACTTGTTTGACTCTTATCATTCACTGTGGATTGCCCCAGCATCAATTAAGTCATGGACCTTCTGCTTCATGGTGATGCAATCGTTTGTATCATCACCAAACCTCTGATGATAAGTGCAGTATAGATCAGTGCAGAAGTTTCTTGGAAAAGGATCCAGTAGAGGCTTTGGATCCAAAGGCTAAAGAAAATAGACAATGGCTCACTTAGATGAGTGAAATCCCTTTTTAGTGTGGCTTGTCCTGCCTTGAAAGGATGTGGTCTAGTGGACTGAACAAAGAAGTTTGACGAGCCATTCTTGTTCCTCACTTAATTAGCTTGACTATCTTTATAATCTAATTGTTGTAGCTGTATTGACCTAAATTGGGTTCTCAATTTAGTCAATCTCTATTTTGATCTTGACAATCAAATTGATTGGTTCTAATGTTTCATCTAAGTGTATTTTGACAGATAAAATGCCTTAGAAAAGCTTAGGATTCAAAAACTTGGAAAATTCTCTAAGTATTCTGTTGGACATATAAGTCTGCCTGCAACACCTTAGTTGCGACCTCAATAAGCCAGTCGTGACCTCAACTCAGTAAGTCACAATCGTAAATCAATTTAGGCCAAGAGGCCTAAATTCAATTAGGTTTCAGAAAGGTTCGTGGTCACAGTCGCGACCGCAACACCGAACACGAAAGCTATATCGTGACCGTGACTAAGATGTAGCAAATGCGATATTCATATTGAAAAGAAACCTTCCTATGAACATTTGATCAGCAAACAAAAATCTGCCATGTGTCACTAGCCGTTAGACAAATATGAATATAGCGACTGCAATTCTTCAGTTGCAACCATTAAATGTCCATTACGACCATTACAAAGGCTTATCGATCACAATTCCTATATGAGAGAGCAATTAATGTAGATTTTCTAGCTATTGGAGCAAGATTTGGTTATTAACTATTCATAACAGCTCTTTGGTGGTGGGAAGCTATAAACACTCCTTCCAAAGGACTTCAAGAGCAACCAACTACTTCTCAGGCAACCAAACTCTTGCAATTTTAATTCTCGAGCTTTAAATTTTCTTTCAATACATTTTGTGTTTGTTGTTAGAGCATTCATTGCTAAAAGGGTTAGGTGTTAGCCATTAAACACTCACTAGGTTAGGGAGTGAGCCTTAGTAAAATTGTTGTTAGGTTTGAGTGTGATCCCTATTAAAAACACTTGTGAGGTTTTTAGTGTGAGCCTATTGAAAACACTTATAAGGTTTGGTGTGAGCAAAAACACTAAGCTGAGAGTGAACTTAGTAAAACTCCATAGATAGTGAAAATATCCAATTGATGATTACGGAGTGGATGTAGGGTTTGTTATACCCGATCCACTATAAATTCTTGTGTTTTATCTTCTTCCCTTACTCTTTGTTCATTTAATTTTTAATTACCCACCAACTAAACCCCCCTTCTTGGTGCACATTGGGAAACAAGTGGTATTAAAGCATTAATGTCATTTTTACACGCTTCAACGCGTGAGAAAAGATCAAAATAGCCAATAAAGGAGCAAATCATCTCAATCCTCACTTTGATGGCACTGATTATACTTATTGGAAGCATAGAATGGAGGTTTATCTTGATAGTGATCTCATTGATGTATGGGATAGTGTTCTTGAAGAATGGAAACCTCCATCAAGGACCATTGAAGGAGAAGAAGAGGTGATACCTAGGAAAGATTAGGTTGAAGCTCAAAGAAAGGCAATTGGAAAGAATAAAAGAGCCATGACAATTCTTCTTTGTGCCTTGTCTAGAGAATAGTGTGGTAGAGTTCAACAATGTGCAAGTGCTTTTAGCATTTGAAGGACATTGGAGAACTATCATGAAGGCTCCATGCAAGTGAAGTCAAAGAAGATAAAAATGCTTGTTCATGAGTATGAGCTCTTCAAAATAAAGCCTAATGAGAATGTGACCGATATAACCAACTGGTTCTTTAGAATTGTCACAAGCTTGAATAAATTTGGGAAAGGTTATTCTTTGGAAGATATCAATAATAAAATTCTTAAAGCTTTTCCAAAGAAGAACTTTGAATCCAAGGTGTCTTAAATTAAAGAACCTCATGATCTTGACAAGCTATCTATGGAAGTTATCATTGGTAAACTTCTTACCCATGAGATGACCTTGGAGAAGGAAGAAGTCCAAGTTGAAAAGAATAAGGCAATTGCACTCAAATGCTCCTCCAAAGAGCAACAAGATGATGATAGTCAAAGTGACTCTGATGAGAATGATGATGAAGATGATGAGTTGGCTATGCTATCAAGAAGAGTGAAGAAGCTTATTAAGATAAAAAAGAAGAGATCTTTCAGGAAGTCTCTTTCCAACTCTAATTCAAATTCCAACTCTAACAAGGAAAAGAAGAATTAGGTAACATGCTATAAATGTGGGAAGCAAGGAGAAGAAAAAGAACTTGAAGGCTACATAGGATGAAAATTCATCCAATGATGAAGAAGAGAATGAAGTTGCAAACTTATGCTTTATGGCCTTGGAAGACTCTCCAAATGAGGTATGCTTTACTTCTCATTTTTATGATGACATTAATAACTGTAGTAATGATGATATGGATAATGATGAACTTCTGGAGACCATGGTCTTGAAATGTGAAAAATACTTTTCCAAAATGAAATTCTATATAGAAAAATATTCAAAACTTGATGAGGATTTCAAAGGTTTAGAAAACCTTATTTTGAGTTTAAAAACGTCCAATACTAATCTCAAAATTTCATTGGATGAAATCTCTATAAAAACCTCCTCACTTGAATCTTTATACAAGGAAAACAACTCTTTGACATTAGAAGTTGAAGAATTAAGAAATTCTATTTCTAAATTCCACAAAGGAAGGGAAGATTTAGATACACTCAATGTATCTCAAAGACCACCTCTTATGAAATATGGTATTAGCTTTAATGGTTTATCAACTTCTACATTCTCATCTCCATTTTTTGTCAATGTCTCTACTCCTCAAACTTCTAGCATAGAGGTAGTCAACAAGGAGACTAAAACACACACTAAGCCTTCCATTCCTAAGAGGATTAAGAAAGGCTCACATGACTCAAGAGCTAAGCCTCCAAGAGCTAACCATGCATACATGTATATGAAGCATCCTAAAAAACACACAAAATCACAACACAATGGTAATATGGTAAAGAGCCCATAATTTCATAACAAAATGGGTAAGCATAAAAAGACTTTCAAGTCAAAACTTAAGTGCCATTATTATATAAAATATGGTCATATTAATGTGTTTTGTTATATAAGGAAGGCTCAATTAAAACTTGAGGATCCTTCCAAGACTAACCCCCAAGGACCCAAATATGCTTGGGTACCTAATTAAATGTAACTTGATGTTTCTTGTAGGTTTGCCTTAAATCCACTACCAAGGAAAGTGAATGACATGTAGATAGTGGATATTCAAGGCATATGACAAGAAATGCAAGCCTTTTCTTCTCTTTGAAGAAAAAGCTTGGAGGGATGTCGCATTTGGAAACAATGCCAAAGGTAAGGTAATTGGTGTTGGATCAATTGGTAAGGAAAATTGTTCTTTTATTGAAGATTTTTATTTGGTTGATGGTTTAAAGCATAATTTATTAAGTGTAAGTCAATTATGTGACAAAGGTAATAAAGTCATCTTTGACTCCAAAGAATGTCTTGTCACTACCTTGGTGGATGACAAAATGATATTCAAAGGAAAAAGAGATGACAATACCTACATAATTAACTTATACAATTTAGCTAACCTATAATACCCTAGATCCATCTAACTCCTAAGAGTTATCAATGATGCTAAAGAAAGGCAAATTGAATGGTGATTGAGATAGTAAGACCAAATTCGAGCTCAATCACGTTTGATTAAGTATATTTAAATTTTATTCATTTATGATATTAAGGTATTTGACCACGCATATGAATGTGATTAATAAAAATAAGTTTAATAAACCGCATTGATAGTGATTACAATAATGTACACTGTAATAAGGGTAAAATAGTCATTTCGCAAAAACTATTTAAAATGGCAATTTAACTGTGCATAAACATGTGAAACAAAGTGTGAGGTCCAACCATACACCATTATGGCCGGCCATGCTACTGCAATTAAAGGGAAAATTTGATTTCTCATACGTTAGATTATGGTGGGAAAGAAGAAAAGAATTAGTGGACCCCACACTTTATATAGTTAAAATTATTACATAAGCATGAAATTTCTTAAATGGAAATTAAAATTTTACTATCATAAAAAATGTTCATCTTTATCCATTCATTAATGAATTTTGTAAATTCAAAATTGAGCTAAAAATACTAGCCATTGGATCGTCCTTTATAAATCAACACTATCCATTTAAGTCAAAGCTTATCCTAAACACACTTAACCATCCCATTTCCATCACTTATCAGAAATAAAATTTTTATATCATTTGTTTCTCAAGGAAGTCGGCACTATTGCTCTCCTCCAAAGAACCATGAAACTCCAAGGTAAATTATAAATTTTTGCCTTCAAATGTCATTTTAAGCATGAACAAATATATTTTTATGTTAAAGCTTCAAAGTTTCTTCCTCTCCTTTTCTCTATATGATTCGGCCTACACTAAAAATATTGGAGAAAATTAATTATTTTTATTTCTTAATATTTATGAGCATTAACGAAGCTAATTGAAAATTTTGATAGCTTAATTGAATATAGAGTGCAAGATAGAACTTGATTTTATTATTAAACTTGAATTGAGAAATTAGGTTTTGAATTGAATAGAATCGTGGGATACCCATTATGTACACTTAGAGGCCAAATTTGGAGAACTGCTGAACATGAAATTTGTATTTTTTTTTATCTTAAATATAGACCCATTGAAGGATTTTATGAAATTCTTTAAGAGTAATAAGATATTTCTCTTACAAGTGTACTGATCCGGATTTGGAGGTTTCTGAGTAACCCGAACTATTTGAACCTATAGAGGCTTTTATGAACAAAATTTGGAGATAATAAAAACATAAAAGTTGTAGGTAAATGTCTCAAGTATAAACATATAAAATAAATTTAAGATATTTAGTTTGTACAAAGAGAAATCATACCGAACCTGAAACTGGTACTGTTCACTGATTAAATGGGCAGTCCGAATTAAAGTAGTTCCATGGATGGGTTTAGAGACTGAATTAGGCAAAGTATAAAACATAAAAACTGATAATTAACATGTGTATGAACTTTTTATAAAATTAAACTTAACTTAGATATATATATTTTGAGATATGATCTAGTGAATGTGGTAAGGTCTGAAAACTCTTGCCAATTAACTCAATTGGAAACCTGAGAATTTATTTCATGAATTGAGGATGATAGAGATAGAATTAGGAGAAACTTAAAACTATTAAAATGATTACTGATATATAAAGAATTAACCTATAAAAAGGGCTTAACAAAATTCCAAGTATAGTATGAGAAATAGAGCTTTTGTTACTGACTTTGTATTTGGATTCAACTTGTAAACTGAATTGGATCTTCTGATTTGAGGACTTTAAAGATATAAACAAGCTAAAATCAAAGCATATTAATTTTTTCTCAATGTCTCTAGTAACTCTCACTAGAAGGAAAATTCATTTGAAAGTATAAATCTTGAGATATACTCAAAGGTGTATGATAGGGCCAGTCTACCCTGAACAGAAACAGAATTAAATTGAAATGGTCACCAAGTTTTTTATAGAATGAATTCTAAGTTCAATTTTTATATCTTGCAGATTTATATGTCTAGTTTAAAGTACCAAAAGAATCAACTCATTTTGATTAGTAAATCATGAGAAATGACATAAAAAAAGTAACAAGGTCAAGTGATATAATTAAAAAATAATTAAAGATGTAATGTTTCAAAGTTATCAATTGTAAACTAATTAATTCTATATGTATGTAAGCAATGAATAATAATTAGTGAGAATAATAGATATTGAATTGAATATGATTATTCAATATGAATCCAATTTGAGAATTTATTGAATTGCTATAAAGCAAACAATGTGAAATAAAGACATTCTCATAGGCCATTCGGCTAATATTTGAAAACTGAATATAAACGTACCTCAACTTGTTATATGTGCATATATGTGCTATTGTATATATTTACTTGTATTAATATTGGATAATTGATATCTCTTATATGTAGACTTTATAGTGTTAGAGTTAGGAATGGAATAAGTAAGTTCATAAAATATTTAATGATCTTAAATTGAATGACATAAAAGGTATGCTTCAATGTAGAACCTAAAAAAAAAGATAAGAAAAGTGTTCCAGAGATTGAGGAGAATCATTTCCAATTGTGTTAAGAGCTTATGCTAGGAGTTAAAGAAGTCAAGGTGTGTACTTTGAAACTTTAATCTAGATGCGTAAATCTTATGAAAACCAATGATTGAATACTGAGTCCATTGTTATCTTTTACTGAAAACCTTATATTTCCTTAATGAAACCAATGCATTAGAGAAATCCTTTCAATAAGGCCTTTGGCCTACTCACTGCCATTAGTAAATGAGTACTAAAATTGTATTCAAATCAAACATTGTAAATGAGCCTACCCTTCTATGTGTTAATCTCTTTAGAGTAATGAACTATTTCTTGAGCCAATGCCTCTCATTTGTAAACTTAGTGTACCCTGATTGATAAACCATTCCTTTAACTATGTTCCTTTGAGTACCCATTTGACCTATTCATATGAATTTCAATGTTCATACAATTGATAAAATTTCATTGAATTTTCTAATGATTCATTACTATGCATTATTGATTGATAATATCAAAATGCTTGCATTATTGGTTCAAAATGATCTTGTTATAATTCTTGAAAGTAGAAATCTCCATCTGATATGGGGCAACACATCAGTCATGTGCACATGGTAAAGCCTGCGGGTAGGGCGAGTGTACCCAACCCTAGCTAGTAAGGGTGATCCTAGCCATGAGATCTAATCAATCTCGTGCTATTGATACTATATGAGTGAGCGAGACTTAGGTTGCCACTCTAATGTTCACAAGTGGGAAGCATACCACTTCTAAGAATTTATTTTTCTGCTAAAATGGTACTATTGAACTCAAACAATTATTGATTACTTTGAAACTCCTCATTTACATTGATACAATGAGATCCTATTAACTCTACTGATAAATATGTACTTATACACTGCTCCATTTTTATTCTTATGTACTCACTAAGCTTCTCTTACACACCTATAGTGTATTATTTTCAAGTATAGTAGCAGACTCAGCAAATGGATCTTAAGTATCAATCTTCGCTTAGGATTTCTTTGTTGAATGTATATTGATCTTGACTTAATTTTTGGGTCATCTTATTTAGAGCTCCATAGATTATTATGGTTATAATACTTCAATAATTGAATAAATTGAATACTTTGTATTGGTCAGAAATTGTAATGTGATATGTTATAACGGATTATAGTAATTAATATCTTATATAGTAACATGATGATTGATTATGAGAAAAATCATTATATGGATAGTATACATGTGGTATATGTTAAGTATATTGGAATTACAATGGTATATGTTGAGTAAACATTTGGTATATGTGAGGTATTTGATGCTGTTAAATCAGGTTGAGAATCTTGGGATCATATATAATGTATGTTGAGTGAATCATACCATGAAATGAAGGGTTCTACGGATTGTTGGTACCTTTATGGTTACCCATAACCTAGGATTGTCACACTTTCGAAGTTGCGGTATGACATAACCACAATTTCAAATGTCTTATGTCTAATAGCAATGAATCTTGACTTTCGCATAGAAAGCTTAGTGAAGGAAGAGTGGCTCCAATAGCAGCGGAAGCTAGGTGGTAGGGTGAAATTTCAAACAATTTAAAATTTCACTTCACCCATTTTGGTCCAAACTTACTTTCAAGCAATCAATTAATTTGTGTGTAAAACACATATGCAATTAAAGAAGAAGGAAGAGTAATCTCATTACCTCTTGTAGGTTCCTTCATTCTTTAACAAAGTACTCCCCAAGTGTAAAGCCTCTAGATCATCCACACCTAGTTCCACCATCAAGTTTCCTTTGGTTTCCTTTGGTTATTCTTGAATCCCTCTCTTGGTTGCCCAAATTAGATTCAAGATCATCCCACTAAAATCCTTGGAAGATTAGGTTTTCTCTTTTGATTGTTTTGGACTAAACCATTTCAATTGCAAACAATTGTTCTTTCATAAAGAACAAAGAAAAGAATTTGAAGATTAAAAGAAAAATTGAAGAAACCTTTTTCTTCATCTTTTGTTTTAAGTCTTACAAATCTCTAATCAAATTGTTTCAAATGAAAAATTAATTCATTACAAGCAATTATTCTTTTATAAAGAATAAAGGAAAATATTTGAAGAAACTTTTTCTTCTTTTCTTTTCTCTCTCAAATCTCTAATCTAAAATTGCTAAATGAATTTTTTTTTTAATTGAAAATAAAACTCATAGCTTTATTTATACTACTCCAAGACTTAATCCTTAAGTCTTGCTTTTCCACCAATTTTGACTGATCAAAAAGAAGAAGCAAAGATGAACTTTGCTATCAATTATGAAGAAGCAATTGGAATTCTCCAAGAATCAAAGTTGGACTTTTCTTCCTCAAATGGTGAAATAACCATTTTATCCCTTGAGGGTATAATTGTCATTTCCATTAGCTAAAATAGAAAATACCATTTTAACCTTACTGTAAAATTCTC
>CATKHJ010096547.1:0-11143 GCA_949750685.1 Vernicia montana | reverse complement strand
ACAATAAAGCAAAGCAATAAAGGAAACTAAGCTAAAAGAAAACTAGCAATAAAAGAAACTAAGAAAACAACAAAAAGAAGCAAAACAAACTTCAAAACAAATAAATAAATAAATGAAAAAGGAAGAAAATAAATACCTTTTGATGATGAGGCTTCGGGACGTATGGACGAAGCGGGCGACCGGATCGCAATTCCACTTTGACTTAACTCGGTGGAACTAAAGCCTCCTAATGGCTACTTGGACGAATCTTAGGACTCTCTCGAACTGACTTGAGAAAACCCACGAACAACCACCCAACAAGAACAAAGCTTTGAACTAAAGGCAGCTCTTTTCGAACCAATCCTTTAAGAAAGCTAGCTTTTTAACCAATTAGGCTTGATTTTAGCTAGTTTTGTGTGTTAAGTTGTGTGGAAATGAGTTGGGAAAGGGATGTTTATATAGGTAGAGAGGTTAGGGAAGATTTTTAGGTTTTCCAATGTGGGATTGGACATTCTGACACTCAAAACTGCACACAGGGCTTCTGGAACCGCACACGGTGCTTCTGGCACCGCACAGGACAAACGGTGACCGCACAGACACTTGGTGACCACACAGAAGGCATTTGGGACCACACATAGGCTGTGCGAAACCGCACAGACATGTGCGAAACCGCACAGGCCTTGTGCGGTCACTGATGGCCTTTCGACGCCCGAGTTTGCCGATTTGACCCGTTCTCGCTCATTTCAACACCGTTTTTGGTGATTCCAGTTGCGTTGGGCTCGTTATTCAATCCCAGATGAAATGAGGATGTTTTAGAGGCCAAAAAATAGGTTCTAGGTCCCGAGGCTCAGATTCTCAATTTTTGGGCTTTTGGCAATTTGACTCCTAGAGGTCTGTTTACCGAGCCTAGGTGCCTTTAAGGTTCCAATGCATACTAGAGGGTGCAAAATTAAGGGTTCATAGGGGGCTACACATTATTTTATGTCCCCTATTTTTTCTAAAAGGTTGGGTAAAGATAAAGAATTATTAGGGAACTCCTTAGAGATAAGTACTCCTTTAGGAGAGATGATAGAGGTGAAATATGTTTATAGACCTTGTGAGGTAGAAATAGATGGCATATACCTCCTAGTGGATTTAGTAGAATTACCGATGTTGGAGATAGATGTTATATTGGGAATGGATTGGTTATCTAATCACTTTGCTTATATAGACTGTAGAGGAAAACGTGTGGTATTTAAGAAGGAAGGGGGAAAAGAATTTGAATTTCAAGGGGATAAGAGTAATATATCTAAAACTCTTATATCGGCTATCGGAGCTAGATGATTATTAAGGAAGGGATGTCGGGGATATCTAGCTAATGTTGTAGACACTAGACAGGAATGTAAAGAGTTACAACACATTCTGGTGGTGAATGAATTTCCATAAGTATTTTCTAAAGATTTACCCAGAATACCACCATCACGGGAAATAGAATTTACAATTGATCTACTCCCGGGAATTCAGCCTATCTCTATTCCCCCATACATGATGGTTCCAATGGAATTATGAGAATTAATGGTGCAATTGCAAGATCTGTTAGATAAGGGATTTATTCGCCCAAGTAGTTCCCCATGGGGTGTGCCAGTTTTATTTGTGAAGAAGAAAGATGGAACGTTACGGCTGTACATAGATTATCGGCAGTTGAATAAAGTGAATATAAAGAATAAGTTTCCATTGCCTAGGATTGATGACTTGTTCGATCAGCTGCAGGGAGCTAGTTATTTCTCAAAAATTGATCTCAGATCAGGATATCATCAGCTCCATTAGAGATGAAGATATTAGCAAGACAGATTTGCGAACTAGGTACGAGCACTATGAATTCACCGTATTACCTTTTGGCTTGACGAATGTGCCCGCAACATTTATGGATTTGATGAACCGAGTATTCAAGCCATATCTCGATAAATTTGTCATTGTATTTATCGATGATATTCTTATTTATTCTTGGAGTAAAGAAAAGCATGAAGAGCACTTGAGAACAGTGTTACAGATTTTGAAGGATCAGAAATTATATGCAAAGTTCTCTAAGTGCGATTTTTGGTTGGATCAAATTTGTTTCTTAGGACATATGGTGAGTAAAGATGGGATTCAAGTAGATCCTAAAAAAGTGAAGACCGGGGTAGATTGGCCTAGACCCACTAACGTTATAGAGATTTCTAGTTTTCTTGGTATGACTAGGTATTATCGAAGATTTGTCAAAGATTTTTCAAGAATAGCTGCTCCTTTGACCAAGTTAACACGAAAACAAGTGAAGTTCCAGTGGGATGATGCTTGTGAGGAAAGTTTCCAAAAGCTAAAAAACTGCCTTACAACAACTCTAGTATTGGCATTGCTGGAGGGCACTGAAGGTTTTGCTATATATTGTGATGCTTCTAGAGTAGGATTAGGTTGCGTACTCATGCAAAAAGGAAAAGTAATTACATACGGATCAAGACAGTTAAAGAGACATAAGATGAATTATCCTACTTATGACCTGGAAATGGCTGCAGTTATCTTTGCTCTTAAGATTTGGAGACATTATCTATATGGGAAGAAATATGAGATTTTCACAGATCACAAAAGTCTCCAGTATCTTCTACAACAGAAGGAGCTGAATTTATGGCAAATAAGGTGGGTGGAACTATTAAAAGATTACGATTGTAAAATTTTGTATCACCCAGAAAAGGCTAATGTGATAGCAGATGCATTAAGTCGAAAGTCAATGGGGAGCCTATCGCATATTGCTGTAGCAAAGAGACCACTAATAAAAGAGTTGAAAAATTTAATCAGTCAAGGGTTAAAGTTTGAGATTTCACCAGAGCAAGGATTGCTTGCACAGTTTCATGTGAAATCTATTTTCAGATAAAAGGTGAAGAACTCACAAAACTAAGATCCACACTTCATGAGTCTGATTGAAAAGGTGAAAGCTGCACATATACCGGAGTTTAAAATTGAAAATGGAGTCTTGATGTATGGAGACCGACTATGCGTACCAGATGTGAATGAGCTACGAGAGAAAATTTTGAAGGAAATGCATTATGCTCCCTATAATGTACACCCTGGTGCCAAGAAAATGTATTATGATCTTAAAAGTATTTATTAGTGGCTGGGCATGATGAAAGAGATAGCTAAGTTCGTGGCTTCATGCCTTATCAGCAAGTGAAGTTTGAACACCAGAAGCCATCAGGATTGCTACAAGAGATCGAATTGCCCGAATGGGGATGGGAACAAATAGCTATGGATTTTGTAGTGGGATTACCAAGAACCTTCGGGGGATACGATTCAGTATGGGTAATCGTTGATCGAGTAACGAAGACTGCTCATTTTTTAAAGGTAAAGACTACATATACGGTAGCTCAATAAGCCCAAGTGTATCTAGATGAAATAGTTAGCCTCCATGGTGTACCAGTATCTATTATTTCAGATATAGGCCCTTAATTTACTTCTCGATTATGAAAAAAACTTCAAGAGGCTTTAGGAACTCAGTTAGACTTCAATACCGCTTTCCATCAGCAAATTGATGGTTAATCAGAACGCACCATTCAGACATTGAAAGATATGCTAAGGATGTGTGTCATGGATTTCGGAGGCAACTGTGATCGATATCTTCCCTTAATAGAGTTCGCCTATAATAATAGCTACCACTCCACCATTGGAATGGCACCATATGAGGCTTTGTATGGGAGGAAATATAGATCACCCGTCTATTGGATGAAAGTAGGGGAAAAACACATAGAGGCACCTGACCTAATTCAAAAAATGATGGAAAAAGTGCCTATCATCATAGAAAGATTGAAAACTGTATTTAGCAGACAAAAGAGCTATGCTTATCCAAAAATAAAAGATATAAGCTTTGCAGTTGGTGATCATGTTTTTTTGAAAGTGTCTCCGATTAAAGGAGTTATGAGATTCGGGAAGAAAGGGAAACTTGCGCCAAGATACATCGGACCTTTCGAAATTCTAGATCGAGTAGGCAACATATCATATCGATTGGCTTTACCACCTAGTATGACCCATGTACATCTAGTGTTTCATGTATCTATGTTACGTAAGTACATTTCAGATCCTTCACATGTGCTACCATCGTAAGAGGTTGAGGTGGATCAAGATTTAACTTATGAAGAAACTCTAATTGCGATTGTAGATCAGGACATTAGAACCCTGCAGAACAAGAAAATAATTATGGTTAAGGTACTGTGGCGAAACCATACAATGGAAGAATGCACATGGGAAAATGAAGAGCAAATGCAACGACGATATCCTCAACTTTTTCAGGAATGAAGGTACATTATAAATGATAAAATTTGGGATGAATTTTCTTTAAGGGGGGAAGAGTGTCACATCCCAGGATTTTGTTAGATCACTAGAAACCTAGAAAATAGGAAATTAGGAATTTAAAGATTTATGTGGAGTGCAATTAAGGGAATCGGGTTAGTATACGCGATATCGGTATGATAATGACTTTTAGGATTTTTTGAAAATTTTAACTTAAACAAAGTTACTAAGGGTCTATTTAAAAATAATATTAGAATTCTAAATTAGAGACTAAAAATAATTTTAGACTTAAATTACAAGATGTAGTAAAACTTTGGGTAAAAAGGGGCAAAACAATAATTTTCTCTTAAAAGATAATTATGATATTTGACTAAGTAAAAAAAAATTAAAATGAAAAATAGGTGTCAAAGGGGCCGGCCATGATGATGGATTAATGGTGAAATTTTAGTCCAAAATAGCTAGTAGAAAAATAAATCAAAAAGAAAAAAAAAATATAAATGGGAGTGAATTGGAAGATAAGACTCATTCTTTCACTTCTTAAAATTTTCTTACAAAGGAAGAGGAAGAGGAAGAGAAAGAGAAAGGAAGAGAGAGATATAGAGAAGAATAAGAAGAAGAATAGAAAATTTGAGGTAAGGCTATAAATTGAATTAGCTATTTCCATCTATATCTATGTATGTTGTATGATGATTATGTGATTAATTGTTGGTGTTGTTTGTGTGGTTATGTTGATTAAATTAGGGGTGAAGAAAGGAATTTTGAAGTTTATAAAAAAAAGGAATTGATAAAGGAAAAAGACATAACTAAGGTTGTTTTGGTGGAAAGAAGTAAGAAATGAAGGAAGTAAAAGAAAGAAGTAAGAAACTAAAGGAGACAGTTTTAGGGTTTAAAAAGTCCTGTAACTTGAGAAGGAAAATCTAATTACTTAGAGTATGAATTTGAAGGAATTAAAAACATAAAAATTGTATTTTTATGTCTTTAGTTGATTTTTATAGTATAAAGTTTTAGCTAAATCTTGTTATTTTTGGAGATATGGGAAGAAAAAAAGAAACTGCTTCCTACAGACTTACCCTAAGATTCCAGGAAGTTTGAGGTCAGTTTCAGGTATCTTAGGATAGGAATTTGGAGATTACTAAAACATAAGAAATGAATCTTAATGTGTCTTTTAGATTATGTAAAACTTTTAAAGCAAAAATTCAAGTACATTGGGAGATATATGGAAATTTCTATGCTGTGATAGGATATTTAGACTGGCAAGATTCTTGATATTAACCTTTGAATTGGATAACTTTGGAGGCAGAAAAAGGTTGATGTAAAAACTAATGAAATGTACCCTTATGAGTTTAGTTTCATTGAAAAAAAGAATTATCTCAAATGGAGTTTTATAGCTAGAGTTATAGTCAAAAGAGTGTACTGAACTCCTGTGAAACCTAGGATTCAAAATTTAAGAGAATTTAGAATATAACTTTTAGAAATTTGTTGATTACCTATTGTGTTAACCCATTGAACCAATAATTTTATTGATGCATTCCAATTGTTGTGCCAGGTTATTTATTATATATTCACTGAGATTTAAATCTCACCCCTTTTCCCTTATTTTTTTCCAGGTTAGTTGATTCACAAGGCAAATATCCTTCTTCACTTGCCGCTGGAGTTTTAGCCGATATTTTGTACTGGTTATATGAATATAATACATAAATGTATAGTAAGAATTTGTAAATGTGATTATATATGGTGATGTACGACGGTATTATCTAGTAACTCTATGGTACTTAACTAAACATAAGTGTGATATGGTATATGAATATAAATGACTGAACAAAATATAATAAATTAAATTAGTAAAGTGTAATGGTGATTGGGAGCTAGCTTATGCTTTAAATGGAGTTGAGGATATAAGGTGGTAATATTGGAAGTGTTCTATTTTCCTTACAGGTTTGATCTTGGGGAGATGTGAATGTAATGCCTGTATACCACCGGAGTCACATTGGTATTCTAAAAAGAATTAGGTTATACGGGTTTTCGGTGGTGTATGCCTACCCATGCCCTAAGACCGTCCATCCCAAAAGTGGAATGTAACACAAAGTCCTATAACAGTTGACCCATAATACTATATGGAATCATTTTTCCTCAGAGTCTGTATACCCCTACCATCATGGCCAATCCAATTGACATGGCTGCCCTGACCATCATTTTTGCCTCTTCCTACCAGAAAGGACCATCATTTTTGCCCCCTCCTACTAGAAAGGACCATCAATATATCCAACCATCCTATAAGAAAAGAAACCTCTTCCTACTAAAAAGGAAACCTCTTACCATAAATGACCCCCACCTTATCCTACCCATCACTATGGGGAAGATAGATCCCACCTTACCCTAACTATCACTATGTGGAAGATAGATCCCACCTTACCCTACTTATCACTATGTGGGAGACAGATCCCACCTTACCCTACCCATCACTATGTGGAAGACAGACCCCACTTTACCTTACTCCCATCATCTTTTCATATCACCGCCAACCACTCACTGGGTTTTCTTTTGGTTTTTCTTCAAGGTACCAATGGCCAACTCGGTTGACATGGCTGCCTTAACTACACAAGTCACCAATCTCCTTAAAAAGAAAGAGGAAAGTCCCCAAGCTATTCTTACCTCCGCTCTGAATCGAATCGAGCCAATTCTATTTCGGCCTAAACCCATTATAACGCTACTTCATCATCCAAAACAACCATTAACCTTATAGACAAGGGAAAGGTTGTTGCTAGTACCCTTTAACCCAGTGAGGTTCCAAACATCATTACCCAATCTATTTCCTCTCCTTCGAAAACTTTTTAAAGGAAGGAAGCTTTCTCTCATCCTAACCTGAGAAAATTCATGGAGAAACTTGAAGCTATGGAGAGAACCATCAAAACCCTAAAGCATCATAGTGACTTCATTGATATGGATAGTTTGACCTTGTTCCCTGATACCAAGCTTCCTCTAAAATTCAAAATGCCTGAACTGGAGAGATTTGATGGAACCTCTTGCCCTAAGACTCATCTGAAAATGTATGTGAGGGCAATGCAACTTTTAGGACTTAGCAATGAGCTCCTTGCTCAGTTGTTCCAACAATCCCTAACCAGTGCTGTTAAGAGATGGTTTCTTTCACTAGACAAGAGCCAAAAGAGAGCATGGGATGATATCTGTAATGCTTTTATCAAATAATATCATTACAATACCGAAGTAGATGTCACCAGACGTGATTTGGAAACCACCAGACAACTTCCAAATGAGTCCTTTTTCATATTCCTTACAAGGTGGAGGGCTAAAGCTGCTCAAATAGTAAACAAACCAACCAAGCAAGAACAAGTGGACATCCTTATCAAGAACCTACTCCCAGCTTACCGAACCCAGTTGGTAACCCAATACCTGCCTACCTTCAAAGCTTTGGTTGCAACTGCATCAAGGGTTGAATATTGCATCCAAAGCAAACCATTTCAATCTGAATTCTCCACCACTGATCTGAATAGTGATGAAGAATCTGATCCCTACAACATTTGAGGCTAATACCGACATGCCACCTTTCCTTTCAAGCCAAATCTATCACTGTGATCCATGCATCTACACCAAAATGGAAGCCAGACCCCACCTCATCGCACCTCACCTCTACCCAAGTAGCATGTTATGGAGAAGTTCAAGCTCAACTGATATGACTTGAATGAGATAGAATCCAAATCTAAGTCCGATTCCAAATTCAAATCCGTGTCCGAGTCCGAGTCCAAATTCGAGTCTGAGTCTATCATTTTTGTATTCTTTTTTCTATTTTATACTATTGTCTCCTGTTATAATAAAATTATTCATGCATTTCTCTTTTTCTCATGCTTTTTGTTCAAGTCCTATATAGTTGAGTAAAAAAAAAAAAAAAAAGATAAAAAAATCAATGGATTTCAGCAAGCATTTGCATTTCACCAGGAAATCCACCATGATTTGGACAAATAAAAAACGTGAGGTATTCTTGTGCTTGCATCATCAGTAGTCGCTTCACCAGCTCCCAACCAAAGGATAGTCGAGATAATAAAGAATACCAAGTGGTGATCTCTTCAATTAGAGCATGTGAAGTTAAAGGCAATCCAATGAAATTACCCACTGCACTTTTGGGTAATCAAACATGGCACCTCAACAAGGAGCAATCCCCAAAGGACCTGATATCCCCACAAGGTTTTCTTCTAGACCAATAATTCAATGGAATGGTCTAAATAAAGGTTAGAGCCCCAAGATGAAGGAAAGCAGTAGCCCAAATCATGGTGGAATAATTTTTAAAATGCCAAAATTTATTGATTAGCTCGCTAAGTTGAAAACCCGAAAGGGCGGCTCGGACAGAAGTTAGAGCTAAATAAAAAAGGTCACCCGATCAAATCATTTTGTCCCTTATGTCCTTATCCTACATTAAAGGCATATCTTCCTAAGTCATCATCCTTCAGCTGATCCCTCATTAGGGGCTCACCTTCCAAATCATCTTCTGTCAGTCCATCATGGGCTCACCTTCCATATTGTCTTTTAGTCAATCCGTCACATTGCCCTTATCATTCAATAGGGGCATATCCTTCCTGTCATCCGTCTCGTCGCCCTTATCATTCATTAAGGGTATATTCTTCAAGTCGTTTGTCACATCTTTTAGCTCAAAAAGCTAAATAACTTTTATCATCCATCCAAAAACATGTCTTCTGGGTTGTCATCCAAGTCAATCCAGTGTCTCCTTAAGAGTCCCGTCACTCTAAGAGTCTCTTCAATCTCAGATAATAAGATAAATGGTGCTTGTCTTCTCCATAAATCACGCTACAATAGCAAAAATATACAACCTCCCCAACACCTTTCAAAAGGTCCAACCTACCATCCTTTTAAACCCAAACCTCCTTGATAAAATCTCATCTTCTAAGGGCCAAGCCCACTAAAAATCCTAAGTCTCTCAAAGACTCATGATCCTTGAAGACCAGTTTCCTTGGCAAAGCTAAAATTGAACCATGGCTCCTAAGGCCTATCATCCTCAAGCTGATTAAAAAAAGCCTGAACCAGTCAAAGCCCATCCCATGCTTCTTTAGCAAATCATACCATCCTTCCAAGTCTGAACCACTTTGGCAAAATCATACCATTCCTCCAAGTCTGAGCCTTCTTAGAAAATCATACCATCCCTCCGGATCCAAGCCTCCTTGGAAAATCATCTGATCCTTAAGGTCCAAGTCCTTTCAGGCTGGCAAATCAACTAGTCAAATCACCTTCAAAAGCCATGTCCAGAGGCAGACTCTTAACAGATGGGTCACACATAAAGCCAACCTATAATCTTCACCTTTGAAAAGGCCAAACCTAACCGAGCCTTCCCACCTAATCTTCTCTAAGGCCAAATCTAACCGAGCCTTTCCCACCTAATCTTCTCTAAGGCCAAACCTAACCGAGCCTTCCCACCTAACCTTTCCAAGCCAAACCTAACCAAGCCTTCCTACCTAATATCCTCTGAGGCAAAACCTGACCTAGCCTTCCAAGATAAACTTTCTAGGCCAAACCTAACCGAGCCTTTCCTACCTAATCTCCAAGGCTAAATCTGACCAAGCCATCCAAGATAACCTTCTAGGCCATACCCGACCTAGCCTTCCAAGATAACCTTCTAGGCCATACCCGACCTAGCCTTCCAAGATAACTTTCTAGGCCACCCCTGACTGAGCCCTCTAAGATAACCTTTCAGGCCAAACCTGACTGAGCCATCCAAGCATGACCTCCTCCAAGGGCAAAACCTAACCTAGCCTTGACTTCCTTCTAAGGCCGAATATCCGAGCCACTTTTCCTCATCCTTCCAAAATAGGGGCACCTTCCTCCCAAAAACTCAACACTCTCATACCATGTTGACTCTTCACAGGTTCAAGGTATTCAATTCATAAAATCTTTGCATATTCAGATGCATTTCTGATAAGTTCTTAATTAATTATATTTTACCCTTTGTTCTTAATGTATTTTATCCTTAAATTGAGTTTGATTTGTCTGTTTAGTGTTTTTCCAGAGTTCTTTTATAGGAATTTCATGTTTTAGGTTGCCATGAATCAATGTTATTGAAATCACAAAGATAGGACACGAATTTGAAGCATTTTAGGTAAGAATTGAAGAGAAGTTTTGAAGATCAAATGCAGAGTTGGTGTATTGATAGCTTTGGACACCTTTGAGTATAACTCGAGCTACAAATGTCCAATTGAGGTGATTTAGGTGTCATTGAAAAGCTAAGAAAAAAATCTACAAAAGTAATGATCACTATAAAGCCTAATTCGATCTTTTTCAGGTCACAAATCCAGCCACACTTCCATGTGATGGGTCTGAAATTAGCAGTAGCCTACACGCCTAGGTACAAGGGCGTGTAGACGATAGTTTCACCTTTAAAATGATGATTTTAAGAGGAAAAGACAACTTTTAGAGGCCAAGGACAACCCTAGCCGCACGACTGGGAATTTCTAGGCTCCTTTGGTTTGTAAATAGCTTAGTAACTTTATTTTCGAGAGATTGAAAGTGTAATCAAGATTAAAGATCCATCTTTGTATAGATTTGAAGTAGGAAATCAATGATTGAAGGGAGGATTTCTGCAACATCATCCATGGATGGTTTGGGATTCTTTATTTATTCTTTCTTTTATTTATTATCCTTAAATTCTATCATGAACTAAATGTTTTCTATTTAGATATTGATGAACCCTAGTTATTGATTATATGGACTAAATTCATCTTTGATTGTCTTGTTTCTATGATTAATCCTTTTTATTCTAATTAGCAATTGCTAGCTTTTTAATTAGATATAGTTTCCATGTTAATTGAGTAGAGATACCTTAATATGGATAGATCACTCATAGGGATTGAGG